>JAQMYF010000012.1:19865490-19883309 GCA_030014195.1 Neosilurus mollespiculum | reverse complement strand
GTGGAAAACCTGATGCGGCCCAGCCTCACCCAGACTCTGCCTCCAGCGGCCCCCGGGTAAATTGAGTTTGAGACCCCAGCTCTAGGTGCTCTAGTTTCCTTCCATAGCCAAAAGGCATGCTCTTTAGGCTAACTGGCTGTTCTATACTGCCCCTGGGTGTGAATGTGTGTGGTTGGGTGAGTCTAGGTTGGCCCTGCAATGGTCTGGCGGGTTGGCTGGGATGGGCTGCAGCCTTCATGTGATTTTAATAAAGATTAAAGTGACTCAGTATATGAAATAAAAATGAAAAATATGAGGAAATTCATTATATTTATCAAGATAAAAAAACAAAATTAAAAAACAATTAAAAGCCAAGGTAGATAAATGGGTTTTAAGCTGTTTTTAAATATACAGTATTTAGTGAAGGTACCCTAAAGATATACACAGTGAGTGAGTTATACATCCTGGGTTTTATCAGGATGTGAACCCAGGATGTAGAACTCACTCACTGTGTATATCTTGTACACTTGTATTCTCTTGGCTACTTGGACTGTTCATTTCCTGGTTTTACCAGGATGTGAACAGTCCAAGTAGCCAAGAGGATCAGACTGAGTGCTTAATCCAGTAGAACACAAGCAACCTAAAAGCCTGGCGAGTTTATGGTAAGTCACTGTAATCAAACATACATGGGGGTGAACACAACGGTGAACTCAGAGATACCTAAGGATGAGACAGGCTTAAATATATAACTAAAACATGATAGCCAATGAAATCCAGAGAGTAATAAAACAGACACTTAACTTAAACGAGAATAGGCAAATGCTAGAGGAATAGTGAAAAGTAAATCCCTGCTAGAAATCTGGAGAGCTGGACTATTAAAGACAGAGTACTAAAATTTGTGACCATTTTATGCTACATAATCAAGCAATTTCCTACTGGTCTTTTTGCTGTGTTCTTAACAGATAAGCCTGGTCCCCCGGCTGCTTTTGATATTTCTGACATCACCAATGAGTCCTGTTGTCTGGCTTGGAATGCTCCTAGAGATGATGGTGGCTCTCCTATAACCAACTATATTGTGGAAATGAGACCTTTGGAAACAGAGGAGTGGCAAAAGCTCTCTGCTACAGTCAAGCAGACCATGTTTAAGGCCTGCAAACTGGTGCCTTTGAAGGAGTATGTTTTCAGGGTATCTGGTGAGAATCAGTATGGTATTGGTGCTCCCACTGAACATGCTCCAATTGTTGCCAAGTATTCATTTGGTAGGTATTCACCTTAGTACAGTTCATTGTGTTGTTGTTGTTTTTTTTTTTAAATAAGTGCACATGCTATGTTAATTTTCTTTTCTATAATTTAGAGACTCCTGGTTCCCCAAGTAGAGTACAGCCCTCTGATATAACAAGGGACGCTGTAACTTTAACCTGGTATGAGCCTGATGAGGATGGTGGAAGTCCAATCACTGGCTACTGGGTTGAGAGGTTTGATCCGGAAAGCGACAAATGGATCAAATGCAATAAGCTGCCCATAAGAGATACAACACTCAGGTAAGTCCTATTCACAAGCAGAATATGAACAGCTGAAACTTGAATGTATTTAACATTAATGCAAGAACAAAATGAATATTTCCCAAAGAGTGAAAGGGCTGGCCACAAAGAAAAAGCACAAATTCCGTGTTCTGGCTGAGAATCTTGCAGGACTTGGAAAACCAAGTGCTGAAACAGATCCCATCTTGATTAAGGATCCAATCGGTATGTTATAGCAACAAATATTTTCAAGTTTATTGTTCTGATACAACACAAATAATTGAATAATAATAATAATTCCCTTATAGATCCTCCATGGGCCCCCGGCAAACCATATATCAAAGACATTGCTAAGACCTCTGCACTGCTGCAGTGGACTAGACCAGAGCATGATGGTGGTGCTAAAATTGAGTCTTATATCATTGAGCTCCTCAAGAGTGGAACTGAAGAATGGGTCCGTGTGGCTGAAGATGTACCCATGACAGAACACTTGATAAAAGGACTGATGGAGAAGCAGGAATACTCATTCCGTGTCAAAGCTGTAAATGTGGCTGGAGAGAGTGAGCCAAGTGATCAAAGTGACCCTGTGGTATGCAAAGAAAGACTCTGTGAGTACATACTGTTATAAAGGCTATCTCATTGCATGTAGATAAACTAATAAAATAAGAAAAACTTAAACTTTTGTGTCCAAACAGATCCTCCATCCCCACCACGCTGGCTTGAGGTGGTTAACATTTCAAAGATTGACTGTGAACTGAAATGGACTGAACCAGAGAATGATGGTGGCTCTCCAGTTACCAACTATGTTGTTGAGAAAAGAGATGTAAGACGCTGGACCTGGCAGACTGTAGACACTACGGTCAAAGACACAAAATACACTGTCACTCCTCTCAATGAGGGAAGTCTATATGTGTTCCGTGTGGCAGCTGAGAATGCTGTGGGTGTGAGTGAATTCCATGAGCTGGAGGACTCTGTTTTAGCAAAAGACACTTTTAGTAAGTGTAATTGCTCATAATGGATGTATAATGATTATGACACTATTTCTACTATTAACAGTGCAAAGAGCAGTTAAAGTAACACAAAATTGGCTCTCTCTCTTTAGCGACTCCTGGACCTCCTTATGCATTGACTGTGGTTGGAGTATCCAAGAGGCATGTTGACCTGAAATGGGAGCCTCCTAACAGTGACGGTGGACGACCAATCACGAAGTACACAAACATTATATATTATAAACGTTATACACTCATCATCCACTTCATCAAGAATACCTGCACACATGTTTATTTATGCAAAAGCTCCTGACCTGTATTTTCAGGATTTTATGCATTGCAATGCTGCTTCTTCATTGGCAGATTGAATAATTGTATAAATGAGAAGTTGTCCGGGTGTTCCTATTAAAGTAGACAGTGAATGTATATGGTATGTTATACACTGCATGGCCAAAAAAACAAGCAAAAAAAGTTGTGCACTCTGACATTTTGTTGGACCTCCTTCAGCAATATTATGTCGCAATAAATGAAGTCAGCTAATGACCTGAATGTAATGAATGAGGTTATCTCATCAATGGACTTTTTCTTCCCTAATGGCACAGATATAAAGATGAGTTTCTAATAGTAGAGTGATTCTGAAGTGGAAACAAAGAGTCCTGACCTCAGCCATATTGAACCCTATCCTAATTTTTGGGATGTGCTTAAGAAGACTTTATGGAGTGGTTCAATTTTCCTGTCGTCAATTCAAGATGTCGGTGAAAAATGAACCCAACTCTGAATGGAAATAAATGTTGTGATGTTGCCTAAGTTTTTTAAAACAATGCTATGGTGATTACACGGGGTTGTCCAGCCTAAAGGCAGTCGGACAAAAAATTAGAGAGTGTGATGTTTTTTGTGGTCAGGCAGTGTATATGGCATCAATTCTGGTGAATGTCATTCAACAAAATATTTTACATTACACTGTATAATAACATTGCTATAACCACACTTACAGATATGTTATTGAGAAAAAGGAGAAAGTGGGAACTCGCTGGATAAAGTCTGGAAAGACAGCAGGGCCTGAAAGCAAGTACAAAGTGACTGATGTTGATGAAGGCACTGAGGTGCAGTTCCAGGTCCGTGCTGAAAACGAAGCTGGAGTTGGCGACCCAAGTGAACCTACAGATATCATTACAATTGAGGATCCTATAAGTATGTAAAGCCATTTTGCCCATATATGATATGGAACAAATTACAATTTAGTAAAAATTCATGATTATTTCATGGCTTGTTTTTAGGCCCACCATCTCCTCCAATTGAGGTTAAGATCGTTGATGCCAGCAGAGAGCACATAAACATCACATGGAGGGCACCAGAGAAAAATGGGGGAAGTCCCATAACTGGATATCATGTTGAGCTGTCTGAGGCTGACACAGATAAATGGATGAGGATCAATGCTCGTCCAGTAAAAGAGCTCAGATTCAAAGCTGAAGATGGCATTATTCCTGAGAAGCAGTATGTTCTTAGAGTCCGTGCAATCAATGCTGTTGGTGTCAGTGATCCTTCTGAAATCTCAGACAAAGTCTTTGCCAAAGATCCAGACAGTAAGCATTGTATTTTTTTTAGTGCTGATTTGAATACTGTTTCTGTAAAAATCTTTAAATAATCTTTATATTAATAATTTTTTATTTCATAGGTGCACCAAAAATTGATTTGGAGTCCCAAGATGTTGTTGTTGTTGAGGGTGAGAAGATGTATCTAAAGATCCCGTACAAAGCAATCCCCAAGCCATCCATGGTTTGGAAGAAGGATGATGCAGAACTGAAGGCAGATGACAGGCTGACTTTCAGATGCGAACTAAACAGTATTCACCTTGAGCTTCTAAAATGCAAGCATGAAGATGCCGGTGTCTACACAGTCTTTCTGGAAAACAGTCTGGGCTCAGTTACTGGAACAGTTAATCTAAAAGTGATTGGTAAGGCTGATTCTTCTGTTTTCAGCCATATTTCTTAAAAAAAAAAACTAACTAACTAATAATTACATTGCTTTCATCAATAGGTTTGCCTGGACAATGCAAGGACATCACTCCAAGTGAAGTCACCAAGAACTCCTGTAAAATTTCATGGGAGCCCCCAGAGAGTGATGGTGGTAGCCCCATTTTGCACTATGTATTGGAGCGCAGAGAGGCCAAGAAGAAGACATTTATGCCTGTGATGTCTGGAGTTAATGTACTAACCTTTGTGGTCAAAGACCTTATGCTGAATGGTGAATATTACTTCAGAGTTAAGGCTGTTAACAGAATTGGAAGTGGTGAATATCTTGTGCTTCGCAACCCTGTCATCACAGAAGAGAAAAAAGGTAAGTATAATTACAATTTAAACAACTGTCATACTAAATTATTTATTTTATATTTTTTAATTATTTTTGTCCTTTTTATCTTGTTATTTGAAATATTTCAGAGCGGCCTGACCCACCAGTTGATGTTGAGGCACTCAACCCCACCTCTCAGTCCATTACAGTTACTTGGAAAGCCCCACCTTATGATGGTGGCTGCCCAATTACTGGTTACATTCTGGAGAAAATTGAGAAGGATGGTGATAGATTTGTGAGATGTGTTCCAGACCTGGTTCCTGGTTTCTCCTACAACATTACAGGCTTGACAGAAGGCAAGGAATATCAGTTCCGTGTTCGTGCAGAGAATGTGGCTGGAGAAAGTGACCCTTCCCGCAGCACTCCCCCAATAACGGCTGCAGATCCTGTTGGTATGTATAATGACACAGGAACAAACATACAAAATACAAAAAATACTTTAATTTAAATTAATGTTATTTTTATTTAGATCCACCAAAGGTATCACTACATGTACGCATTGCATCTGGCCTGACCATCAGAAAGGGTGAGGAGATTAGACTGGATGCCCACATTTCTGGATCGCCATACCCTACTGTGACGTGGTTCAGGAATGAGGAAAATGTCAAGACGACTGTCAAGAAGAAGCCAGAAATGTTCATTGTTAAAAGGAAAAAGAAGACCAAGGCTATTCATCCTGAACCAGAGGAGGTGTTCCATCCTCCACTTCCAGATCGTCTGTCATTTGACCAGAGCAAGAGAGGAGAGACTGCCATGATGGTGCGTGATGCCATCAGAGATGATCACGGACTTTTCACCATCAGAGTTGAAAATACCCATGGTTTTGCAACTGCATCTTGTGACGTCAATGTTCTTGGTAGGTTATTGTGTTTTACGTTTGTGCTTTTCCACATCTCTACTTTGTGATCACCGGATTGCTCTAAAATGTTTTAATCATGTGCAGATAAACCTGGACCACCTGTTAACTTTGGATTTAATGAGATTAGGAAGGACTCTGCCATTTGCATGTGGGAGGCACCACTTGATGATGGTGGCAGTGAAATCATCAACTATATCCTGGAGAAAAAAGACAATACCACAGATGAAATTGGCTGGGTTACTGTTACTTCAACCCATAAAGGATACAACTATCCTGTAACCAAACTCATTGAAGGAAAAGAATATATTTTCCGAGTGACAGCTGAAAACAAGTTTGGCTGTGGACCACCATGCTATTCTGAACCACTTGTTGCAAAGAATCAATTTGGTAAAACATAAGCATATCCTTGTTGGTAGATGTTAAAGCATACGACAACTCTGCATATTGTAAAAAATATATATTTTATTAAAATAGCAGTTTGATTAGTTTTTTTTAAAAAAATACATGGTTTTCCAGATCCTCCTGATGCTCCTAACACTCCAAGAATAGGAGAGGTAACTTCCAACAGTGTTGCTTTATCGTGGCATGAACCTAAGGACAATGGTAGTCCCATTCTGGGTTACTGGATTGAGAGACGTGAAGTCAATAGCAAGTACTGGACCAGAGTGAACCGCAATCTTCTCAGCTCCTTGGCACACAAGGTTGAAGGTCTTATGGAAGGCCTGGTTTATATCTTTAGAGTTTGCGCTGAGAATCTTGCTGGCCCTGGAGAATTTAGTGTCCCCACGGATCCTGTGGTTGCAATGGACCCAATCTGTAAGCTTCATATTAAATCCCCATGTTACTATACATTAAACAAATAAATGAACCTAAACTAAAGAGAGAACAACTATTACACAATTTTAACTAGATAATATACACATATGCCTGTTATTAACTACATTACATTTGTTCAGTGCCTCCTGGTCCTCCTGTGCCAAGAATTGTTGATACTACAAATACAACAGTTGATATTGCCTGGATTCCTCCACTTTACAATGGTGGTGGTGATATTCTTGGATACCATGTTGAGCAGTGCCTTGTTGGAGAGAAAGAATGGGTGCGCAGCACTGAGTTCAGATGCAAGGAATGCAAATACACCTTGACTGGTCTTACTGAGGGTGCAGATTATTACATTCGTGTATTTGCTGTAAATGAAGCTGGTCATGGTGTCCCAGGAATGACTGAACCAGTTCAAGTGAAAGAGCCAGAATGTAAGTTTATAAAAACACAATTCATAAACCATTATTAACAAGTAGTACTAATGTGTCTAATGTAATGCTTATTTCATAACAGTGGCCCCAGGAATTGAGTTTGATATCTCTGTAAGGAATGGAGTAATTATAAAAGCTGGAGAGACTCTGCGTATACCAGCTTATGTTGTCGGCAGGCCCATACCAGAGGTGAAATGGACAAAAGATGATGCTGAACCTGACAAAGAGCGAGTTATCATTGAAACCGTTGGAAAATGCAGCACTGTTAACATTAAGAATGCTCTGAGATCTGACCATGGCAAATATGAGATCACAGGAACCAACTCTAGTGGAACAAAATCTGCTTTTATCAAGGTTGATGTTATGGGTAAGTCAGCGTCTTTAGGGTCTGCATATGTTTCTAATTTAACATTGTCATTATAGATCTCAATTAACTGTTTGTATGTGTTAAAGATGTTCCTGGGCCAGTGGCTGATCTCAAAACAGTCAATGTCAGCAAAAAGATGATCTCACTGACCTGGGCTGATCCTGTTGATAATGGTGGAAGTGATATCATGGGATACGTTGTTGAGAGAAAAGACGCTAAGATGCACATATACAGGCAACCACTGGAAACTGCTTCATGCAAATGTGACATTGTTGGGCTTCTTGGTGGTGAAGAATATATGTTCAGAGTGGTTGCAAGAAACAAGTTTGGCCTTGGTGTCCCTGTAGAACTTGGACCTGTCCTAGCTGAAGATCCTAAAGGTAACCCCCGATCCACTGATCATTCGTCTATTTTTGGTTTTTACTTGTTAAACTCATTCACCACAGTAATGAAACTGGGCATTTTATATCTTGAATATGTGAAAATTTCAGGTGTACCATCTGCCCCGGAGAAGCTTCACTACACTGCAAGAACCAAGAACACTGTTACACTTACTTGGCTGCCTCCTCGCAGTGATGGTGGTTCCCCCATCAGAGGCTATTATGTTGAAAAGAAGAGACAAGACAGTGATGAATTTGATACTGCCAATCGTCAAATCTGCAAAGATCTCACAATTACAGTAGAAAATCTGAATGAGAATATGATGTATGACTTCAGAGTGAAAGCTGTCAATGAAGTTGGTGATAGTGAACCATCCAAATCAATAAATGTTCACATTCAAGATGATGAGTGTATGTATTAGTTTTATTATTATATTTACTGTTGTAAAAAAATAATTCTTATTTTGTATGTTTGACTATATTTGTGTTTTTGAACCCTTTTAGTTGCCCCAACTGTGACTTTGTTGAAGTCCTTCAAGAGCAGTGCAATAATTGTCAAGAAAGGAGCTGCCATTGAAATCCCTGCTGAAATTGCTGGCCTGCCATTGCCAACATTTGAGTGGACAAAGAATGGTGTTGTTCTTGAAAAATCAACTGAAACCATGACACTTGAGTCTGAGGAGATTAACAGACAAACTATTAGAACCAAAATTGCCATTCCTGAAACTGTAAGACAAGACACAGGCCTGTACAAACTATCTGCCACAAATATTCATGGGACGGGCCAACAGCTTATCAAAGTTGATATTTTAGGTAAAGCTTACTTTTTCAGAATTTGTTTTATGACTGTTTAGTAGCAAATTATCACTCAATTTGACTTACCAACTAACTACTTAGCTCTTTGTGATTTAAGTATACTAATTAATGCTTGTATATATTCTTTTCTGTAGATCGTCCCACACCACCACGAAATGCTGTGGTCTCTGACATCAAGGCTGAGTCTTGCTACCTCACCTGGGATGCTCCTGAAGACAATGGAGGAAGTGACCTCACCAACTATATTGTTGAAAAGAGAGATGCCAGCAAGAAGAAATCAGACTGGGAACAGCTGACATGTTGTATTATGGACAGACGCTATGGGGTTAGTGTGCTGTGTTTTAAACAAAAGCTTTACGAGGAGAATTGTATCTGTATTTATAAAACAATGGTACTAATTCTGAACTTTGCAACTCTTTCTTCAAGGTGTACAAGCTTGAAACCTATGGCACATTCCAGTTCCAAATAAAAGCAGAGAACAAGTATGGAGTCAGTGATGGCTGTGAATCAGAGAAAGTTGTCCTCAAGGATCAGTATGGTCTTCCTGGTCCACCACAGAGACCAAGGATCCTTGGACACGCTCGATCATCTATGCTGGTTGCTTGGGATCCTCCAAAGGACAATGGTGGATCAACTATTCAGGGCTACTGGCTTGAAAAGAGAGAGAGAGGAGCTGTGTATTGGAGTCGAGTCAATAGGGCTCCTGTAACAAAGCCTGCTGTTAAAAGCTTAGAGTACAATGTGCTGCATCTTATTGAAGGTTCTGAGTATCAGTTCCGTGTTATGGCACAAAATGCTGCCGGCATTGGGCCCCCGAGTGAAGCAACAGAATGTGTGTTTGCCATTGATCCAAGAAGTAAGTGCTGCAATTTCTGCTGAAATAATTTATTTATTTTGTATAAAGTTGTTTTTTGCCAGTTTTAAAACAAGTTGTACCTTTATTTTACAGATCCACCAAGCCAGCCATCTGCACCTCAAGTGAAAGACAAGACAAAAAACAGTGTATCTCTAGCCTGGGCTCCTCCAGAAAAGGATGGTGGAAGCCCCATTAAAGGCTATATTGTTGAGATTCAGGATGAAGGCACAGAAGAATGGAGAAGAGTGAATCAACCTGATAAGCCCATTCTCACTACCTCTTTCACTGTTCCAGATCTCAAAGAAAACAGGAAATGTCGATTCAGGATTGTTGCTATTAATGCTGCTGGTGAGTCAGAACCAAGTCCCCGGACTGCTGACACACTGGTACAAGATATCCTAGGTAAGATTTACCTGAATTTTACATTCAAGGACAAATTTTCTGTTGACCTTTTTTAGTTTTCATATATTTTTTCAGAATAATCATTCTGAAAAACAATATTATTAACAAATTTCTTTGCTGAAATTTTGCAGAGGAACCCATTGTTACATTGCAAGTCTCAGCCCGTGACCTGGTTTCTTGCCGTGCTGGAACAACAATTAAAGTTCCTGCCACTGTATCAGGCAGACCTGTTCCAAATGTCATTTGGGAATTTGATGGGACTGCCCCAACAGAGAAGAAGAATGAGCAGCATACTCTCCCAGTTGATTCTGAGGTAAGACAGAGCTTATTCATAATGTTAAATAAAAAAAATAAAAAAAAACAGTTCCCATGAAATTAATACTTTTGTATCAAAATTATTTGACAGATCTCATCGACTGATACCACAACAGAAGTAACTATTCCTGAGTGTAAGCTCAACCACTCTGGACAGTACATCATTACTGCTTCTAATCAAGCTGGAACTAAAGTGGTGAAAGTCCGTGTAACAGTACTTGGTAAGATAAAAAATTATATTTGGTTAACATAACTTTGATCATGCAAGCAAAAAACTATAGATTTGTTTTTTTTGTTTTTTTTACAGATTTGCCTGGGCGTCCAAAAGATCTCAAAATCACTGACATCACAAGAAGTACATGCAGACTTACTTGGAAGCCTCCAGACAATGATGGTGGTGAAAGAATCAAGAGCTACTACATTGAGAAGAAGACAGTTGAAGGAAAAGCATGGACAAAGGTTAACCCAGCCTGTGCTAGTCAGTCTCTTGTAGTCCCAGACCTTATTGAGGGACAAGACTACTTGTTCCGTATTCGGGCTGAGAATCGCTTTGGTATAGGACCTCCTCTAGAAACCTTCCAAAGAACAAGAGCAAAGGAACCCATCCGTGAGTATAACAGGGACCCTCTCATCAAAAGCAGTTCGTGAAATGTGAGTAGAGATTGGTCAGTTAAAAGGCTGTATATTTCCAGATCCTCCTGATGCACCCACAAGAGTCAAAATTGTTGACGTAACCAAGGGGACAGTGACTTTGACTTGGAAGCCACCCAGAAATGATGGCGGCTCCCCTGTAACTCACTACATTGTTGAACGACTTTGGTGGGATTCAAGTGGTGAGCAGAAAGAGTCCTGGAGACAGTGCAATAGACGTGACATTGATACCACAACCTTCAAAGTGGAGGACCTTCACGAGGGTGCTGAGTACGAATTCCGTGTCAAGGCTGTAAATGAGGCTGGTGCAAGTAAACCATCTTCAACGGCAGGACCCATCATCGTTAAGGACCAGACAAGTATGTAAAATACATTAAGGTTTATTCTTCTTGTAGCAAGGCTTGAACTGAAATGTTACTATTGTTAACAAAAAATGAAATATACCAATTGTGTCCCTAATATACATTATGCATATCAATCTTGTTAGCTAATTGCATTTGCTTGTTGTTTGCTCTGTTGTCCTTTCTAATTATTACTCAGTATAACTCTGTATTACTAAATATAAAAAAAAAAGTTCTTTAACATTTACCAAATGCTTCCTTTTGTCTAGGGGCACCTTCCATTGAGCTTGAAGAGTTCATGGAAGTTGAGCAGAATACAGATATTAACATTGTTGCTAAAATTAAGGGATGCCCATTCCCTACCCTTACCTGGCAGATGGCCCCACCCCACAAAAGTGATGCCAAGGTTGACATTGAATATGATGAACATATCAATAAGCTTGTGACTGATGATAGCTGCACTCTGCTGATCCAGCAGGGCAAGCGATCAGACACTGGTCTCTACACTCTCACAGCCAGCAACAGCCTAGGCAAAGTCTCCAAAGAGATGAGACTTAATGTTTTAGGTAGGTTTTTTAAATAGCAAATTATCATTAGTATACCCATACAGGTCTTAGATTTTAAATGAATCCTTTAACATTGTTGTAACTTATCACCACAATTTCATTCTCAGGACTTCCTGGACCTCCTTCTGCACCAATAAAGTTTGAGGAAATACATGCTGAAAATATTTCCCTGTCATGGCTACCTCCAATAGATGATGGCGGCTCTAGAATTACTAACTACACCATAGAGAGGCGTGTTGTGAATAGAAAAACATGGATTCCTGTCCCATGTGCACCCAAAGAGCGCATGTACACAATTGAGGGTCTAATGCCTGGCCATGAGTATGTGTTCCGTATCAGGGCACAGAATAAATATGGAGTAGGTGAACCTCTTGACAGTGAACCAGAGGTTGCTAGAGAAATTTTCAGTAAGTAGTCATGTTCAAACAGAATCAAAAATTTATTACCTTAATGTTACCCTATTATAACTCAATATTCTGCATCCTTTTTCCAGCTATCCCTGGTCAATGTGAGAAGCCAACCTTGTCAAGTATTACAATGGATTCAATGACTGTGAACTGGGAAGAGCCAGAGACAGATGGTGGTAGTCCAATTATTGGCTACTGGCTTGAGCGCAAAGAAACCACATTAAAACGGTGGAATAGAGTCAGCCGTGATCCAATCCGCCCCATGCCCTTTGGCATTTCTTTCAAAGTTACAGGGCTCATTGAAGGCTCTCACTACCTGTTCCGTGTGACTGCAATCAATGCAGCTGGATGTGGACCCCCAAGTTTACCATCTGACCCAACATTTGCCAGAGATCCAATTGGTAAGCAAATACATTTTCATGTACATACATTTACTGATCAGTGCTTTTATCAACAGCAACTTAAACTGAGCTGAGCAGGCTGCTCAAGGGGCAACTGTTAGCTTGATGCTACCAGAATTTAAACTCACAACATTCTGATCAGTAATCCAGAGGCCAAAGCACTGAGCCACTAATACTTTAGAGACTGATTACAATAGTAATTCTTTTATTTGTGATTATATCACAGTGACAGAGTTATACATTTCTGTTTTTGATTAGCTCCTCCTTCACCACCAACTCCCAAAGTTACTGACTGGTCAAAGACAACAGCTGACTTGGAATGGATTCCACCTCTTAAAGATGGAGGCTCAAGGATCCTAGGTTACTATGTTGAATACAAAGAGGAAGGCACAGAGGCATGGGTTAAGGTATGTTGTAAATTTGAATAATTTCTTGACTACCTGTTATAAGCTTAGTAGCACAGTGGTGTAGTGGTTAGCACTTCCCCCTCACAGCAAGAAGGGTTTGATCCCCATGCCCAGCAAGGGCGTTTCTTTGTGGAGTTTGCATGTTCTCCTCATGCCTGTGTGGGTTTCTCTGAGTGCTCCAGTTCCCAAAGATATGGTTGGGAAAATGAAATGAAAAATGGAAATGAAAATTTTAAAGCTACAATTCCAAAATTGTACTTTTTAATGTATTTTTCATTATATGTGGAAATATTATTGCTTCTAATTGATTCATATTATTCTAGGTCAAAGAGACAGAAGTCAGAGGAACCAAATTTGTAATCACTGGACTAAAAGAGAATGGATTTTATAAGTTTAGGGTTTTAGCAGTCAATGCTGCTGGGCCAAGTGAACCAGGAGAAGTTGCTGACATTCTTGAAATGAAGGAAAAAATAGGTATGTTGTAGCAAAATCACCCTTAAATATTTAAAAAATTGTACTTATTCTTTGTAAAAATTGGATACATTCCTTTTTGTAAATTTAAAACATATTTGTTCTTATATTTCAGCTGCCCCAGTAATTGAAATGGATGTCTCTATGAAAGAGAAGATTGTTGTTCATGCAGGTGGCGTGATCCGCATCATAGCATATGTGTCAGGCCAGCCTGCACCTGAAATCACATGGAACAGAGATAATGGGGTTGTCCCAGCAGAGGCTGTTGTTGAGACCACATCAATCAGCACTTCATTAGTAATTAAGAATTGCACAAGAAAGCAAAAAGGTGTTTATAGCTTAACAGCAAAGAATGCAGGAGGAGAGGTGACGAAGACTATCATTGTTGATGTTCTTGGTAAGCAGGAATATTTAGAGATCTGTCTTAATAAGTTGAAGTACTAAAATAAGTGAAAACATGTTACATTTTTCCTTTGATTTTCTTTCCCAGATGTTCCTGGTCCAGTTGGTATACCTTTTACAGCAGATAATATTAGTACTGACTCATGCAAATTGACATGGTTCTTCCCAGAAGATGACGGCGGTTCTCCTATATCAAACTACATAATTGAGAAACGCGAAGCTGAACGCAAAGCTTGGACAGCATGCTCATATAATGCAGCTAGGCAAAATGCTGTTGTTCATAATCTTACTTTAGGAAAGGCATACTTCTTCAGAGCTGCAGCTGAAAATGCAGTTGGAGTTGGTCCATTCCGTGAAACTGCATGTGAACTTGTCATCAAGGCCCATCTAAGTAAGTCATTGCACATTTTCATATTATAGTAGCATATTCAACAGAAATATTATAAAAACTTTTTTTTTTTTTTTTTTTTTTTTTTAATGTGTACCAGACCGTCCAGAGGACGTTGAGGTCACTGCTGTTACTAAAGACTACATTACTATAACATGGAAGCCACCAAAGAATGATGGTGGTTGTGAGGTGACTTCCTACATTCTAGAGGCACGCATGGTTGGCAAGGACAAGTTTATGAGATTGACCAAAGAGAAACTGATGGACAGGAGATTCACTTATGATGCTCTCCGAGAGGGTGAGAGCTATGAATTCCGTGTGAGTGCAGTCAATGAGATTGGTCTGGGCAAACCCTCCTTCTGCACCAAAGCAATCACATGCAAAGATGAGCTTGGTATGAGAAACTGGTTCTAACTAAAATAACAATTACCTGTGTATATTAACAAAAAAGATTCTTATTTGTGAAGCTGAGTGATTACTTATAATTTATTTCAGAACCCCCAACAATTGAAATAGACTTCCGTGACAAAGTTATTGCTCGTGTGGGTGAAAGTTTTGCCCTGCAAGGGCGCTATTCAGGCAAGCCTGCCCCTTCTGTTACGTGGTCAAGAGATGATGAGGTGCTGAAGGCAGATGAACATGTTCAGATCAAGAGTACACTAAACACAATGTGCCTTGGCATTATTAAGGCTAACCGTGAACACAGTGGCAAATATTGTGTTACAGTTGAAAATTGTACTGGAGCCCGCAAAGGCATTTGCAATGTCACGATTGTTGGTAGGGATTTTATCCTTTAATATAAAACTTTTTTCTTCTACTAAGTTGTAAATTAGACTTATAATTTATATTATGATGTTATGTGGAATCACATTTCAGACCGTCCACTGCCACCTGAAGGTCCAGTTATATTCGAGGAAGTTCATAGAGATCATATGGTAATTTCTTGGAAGCCTCCTCTTGATGACGGTGGATCTGTAATTTCCAACTATATAATTGAGAAGAGAGATATTAACAGGGACATGTGGACCACCGTAACATCTGCCACAACAAAAACCACCTGCAAAGTGCCCAAGCTTGACGAAGGCCGTGTATATATCTTGAGAATTAGTGCTGAGAATATGTATGGAATCAGTGACCCACTGGAGGCTGAAGAAATGAAGGCCAAGGATCTTTTCAGTATGAAATTATTTTGTTTGTGGAAATTTATTTTAGACATTGTATGAGTCAGCTTTTTAATCAACATTTTAATGTTTACATTTTTTAGGAGTACCTGAGGCACCTGATGAGCCTACAGTTAAAGAAGTGTATCATGACTCAGCTCTGGTGCTTTGGAACCGCCCTCGTGATGGTGGCAAGCCCATTACTAACTATTACTTAGAAAAGAAGGAGCCCTCTGCTAAGAGATGGTCCAGAGCAACTCGAGAGCACATTTACCCTGCTACCCAATACAGAGTTCAAGATCTTATAGAAGGCTGTGAATATGAATTCCGTGTTACAGCAGAAAATGAAATTGGTACTGGAGATCCTAGTCCTCCTTCCAAGCCTATCGTAGCCAAGGATCCAATTGGTATGGGATTCTTTTCCTTCAAACAACTTGTGTAAAACATATCGCATAAACATGCACATTTAACAGCAATGCAATTGCTAACCAGAATTAGCTAACCTTTGAAGTTAGCCAGGACTTTCTTAAGGTTGTAGCTTGATGACTTCATTCATTCGCCAAATAGCTTATTCTTAGGGTCGCAGAGAGGCTGGAGCTTATCTCACCCAACACTGGGCAAAGCCAGGGTATATCATGAACAGCTTTCTGTGTATAACTGTTAAATATGCAGCCAGGTGGGACACTTTTAATGCACAGTAGTACATACTATTCAGTATGGTTTCATCAGAGATAGACTTACATATTGCACTGTAGTGCACACCTTTGTAAATGTTTCCCTTTAAATATTTATTTTTATACTTATTTTTACAGTCCTGCCTAGCCCACCTGTCCTACCTGAGGCCACAGACAAAACAAAGGATTCTGTGAGTCTGTCATGGCGTGTTCCTCGCCATGATGGCAAAGGCAAAATCTTTGGATACCTCATTGAGTATCAGAAGCCTGGTGCAATTGAATGGATGCAGGCCAATGAAACACCAGAGTCATGCCCCGATACCACATTTGTTGTGAAGAACCTTCCTGAGGGTGGAGAATTCCGTTTCAGGATTATGGCTGTCAATGCTGCTGGAAAATCTGAGCCTGCCTATGTAAAGGAGCCTGTTAAAGTGCATGACAGACTTGGTAATTGTTTTATTTTTTAATCTATTCCTAAAACAGATTTAAAATTAATTCCAAATAAAACTGAGTATTCACATTTTCTTCTCATACCTGCAGAGGAACCAGAGTTGTTGCTGGATGCCAATATGTCAAGGGACCATCTTGCTATGATTGGAACAGATATCACACTAAGTGCTGTGATTAAGGGCATGCCAATCCCCACTGTGGCTTGGAAGAAAAATGGTGGTGATGTTCCTGCTCACTGTGTTATTGAAGTCACAGCGAGAGGAAGTAAACTGCATATAAAGAAATGTACCCGTGCTGACTGTGGAAACTATACAATAACCATTCAAAATGCAGCAGGCTCAAAGTCAGCAACATGCACAGTGCTTGTTCTTGGTATGCATAGTTTATGTACACCTGTATACAAATATCCATTTGTTTTTTCTCTTAATTAATTTTACTTTTTATGTGTTACCTTTTTGCACAACATAGATAAACCCGGTCCACCAAGGAATCTTACTATATCGGAGGTTACAAGTGAGTCAGCTTATCTAACCTGGCAAAAGCCAGAAGATGATGGTGGTGCTGTAATTTCTCATTATGTTGTGGAGAAAAAGGATGTTGCAGCTGAGAAGTGGATACCAGTGTGTGCCTCATCTAAGAAGCTTAGCCTCATGGCATTATACCTGATGGAGGGTGTTCAGTATTTATTCCGGGTGGCAGCTGAGAATCAGTTTGGAAGAAGTTCGTATATTGAAACTAAGAAGCCTATCAAGGCAGTTGATCCTCTCTGTAAGTATCAATTTTGAACATATGAAAATATGTTGATGGTAAGAGAGGTATTACTATAAATGTGTCAAGTTTTAAATTATATTTCCTTTCAAATGAGATGCAAATAAATTCTGTTAAATTTTAGTTCAGCAAACCTTATCATTTAAAACATGAACTGAATTTAGCATATTATTTAAATATAAAGTAAAGCAATTAACACAAAACATATTATACTTAATTGTGTCCAGATCCTCCTGGCCCTCCCAGGAATTTGCACCATGTAGATGCAGAAAAAACTGAAGTATGGCTTGAATGGGAGTGGCCTGATCGCACTGGTGGAAGCGAAATCACTGGATTCATTGTTGAGCATCAAGAAGAAGGAGCCACTGACTGGGTCACCTTCAAAACTGTCAGCAATCCAAACTGTCATGTTACTGGACTTGAGGAAGGAAAAACCTACAGATTCCGTGTCAAAGCACAAAATGCAGTCGGCATTAGTCAGCCAGATACCAGCGTACCAATTACTTGCCAGGAGAAGACTTGTAAGAATTATATGATATTTTAAACTGATAACATACACACACATGTGTGTACACACACACACACACACACACACACACACACACATATATATACACACACACACACACACACACACACACACACACA
>JAQMYF010000012.1:19852139-19865094 GCA_030014195.1 Neosilurus mollespiculum | reverse complement strand
ACACACACACATATATATATATATATATATGTGTGTGTGTGTGTGTGTGTGTGTGTGTGTGTGTGTGTGTGTGTGTGATAGATATTATACATAATATCCAAAAATACCCAGTACTCTAGTCATTGTCTTCAACCCAATCAAAATTAGAGGTGTTACATATTTAAACACAATTGGTCACCTTAACCTTGCACAAGCACTGAACACATCAAACTACGCCTTTGTCTATCACACCACGTACTTACCAAAGCGAAGTACCTACATGTCCCGTGTAAGGTACTATAGCTTCTACAGCTATAACAAATATTTTATCATCTAGTATTTACTATTACCAGTGAGAATGTAAAATTTCCACTTCTAAAATCTACCAAACACCTTAGATGTATATAAATAGGTAAATATACATACATATAAAAACAAGCAAACAAATAAACCAATAAACAAACAAACAAGTTGTAGAATATTAATATCAAAAATATATGCCACATATGAAAATACATATATGTGAATTTACCTTTTTGTTTTTACAGTGCCACCATCTATTGAAGTTGATGTGAAACTCATTGAGGGTCTTACTGTAAAGGCTGGAAGTACAATTGTACTCCCTGCAGTCATGAAAGGAATACCAATTCCAATGCCCAAATGGCTAAGTGAGGGCAATGAGCTAAAAACAGAGGGCAAATACAAGATTGATACTCAGGGACATTCAACAGTTCTAAGCATTGCTGATTGTGCAAGAACAGACAGCGGAGAATATGTACTTACTGTTTCAAATCCTACAGGAAGCAAGTCAGTTGCTCTTCATGTAACTGTACTGGATCTTCCTGGTCCTCCACTTGGACCAGTCAACATCCTTGAGGTTACCCCTGATCACATGGTTATCCAGTGGCGTGCACCTAAGGATGATGGTGGCACACCACTGATGAACTACATAGTTGAAAAGAAGGATGTCAAGAAGTCTTGGGAGCCATGGTCAGTTGTGAGTTCTGGAAGTAACAGCACCAAAGCTAGGGTGCCAAGGTTAGAGAAAGGTCGTGAATATATCGTGCGCATTCGTGCTGAGAACAAGATTGGCATTGGCAATGCTCTTGAAAGTCCTCCCACTATTGCAAAGCACATGTTTGATCCACCAGGCCCTCCAGGTCCACCAACATGTTCTGATATTACAGAAAATGCTGTGACATTGTCATGGACTGAACCAGAAACCGATGGTGGAAGTCCAGTTAGTGGCTACATTGTGGAACGCAGAGAGATGACAGGTAAATGGATTCGTGTGAATAAAACACCTGTCTTGGATATTCGCTACAGAGTCTCTGGTCTTTTTGAGGGTAATATTTATGAATTCAGAATTTTTGCTGAAAATATTGCCGGTGTAAGTGAGCCTTCCTATCCTTCAGACCAAATAAAAGCCACACGCCCAATTGGTCCTCCTGGACCACCAAGTAATATAAGACTGAAGGACTGGAGCAAATCATATGCGGATTTAGTGTGGACCAAGCCTAACAGAGATGGTGGTAGCCCTGTATTAGGCTATGTTGTCGAATGCCAGAAGTCCAGCTCTGCACAATGGGACAGGATCAATAAGGACCTTATCAAACAATGTGCATTCAGAGTCCCAGGACTTATTGAAGGCACAGAGTACAGATTTCGTATTAGGGCATCTAACAAAGTTGGGGATGGAGAACCACGAGAGCTAACAGAGACAGTGCTTGCTAAAGACATTCTTGTTCCTCCAGAGATCAATGTTGATGTTGCTTGCCGTGACCTTGTAACAGTTCGGGCAGGGCAGATCATCAGCCTTGTCACCCGTGTTAAAGGCAGACCTGATCCTGAAATAACATGGACTAAGGATGCAAGAGCCTTAGGTAGAGACAAGCGCACAGAAATGATTAACAACTTTCCACTTGTTGATCTAATCATTCAGGATGCTGTAAGAGGAGATTATGGAAAATATGCAATTCAAGCAAAAAACAGCAGTGGTCAAGCACATGCTACAATCATTGTTAATGTGCTGGACATTCCCGGAGCTTGCCAGAACTTGAAGGTTTCATATGTGACCAAGAACTCCTGCATGGTTTCTTGGGAAAATCCAGAGGACAATGGTGGCACTGAAATCACAAATTACATAATTGAATGCCGTCAACCTAGTCAAAGGGGATGGACAGTTGTTTCATCTGATTGCACCAAACGTCTTATGAAGGCTCCATTGGTTGAGAACTGTGAATATTTCTTCCGTGTTAGTGCAGAGAACAAAATTGGGGCAGGACCACCAGCAGAAACAAAAACAACAATCCTTGCTGTCGACCCAGTTGAGAAACCCAGTGAACCAGAGAATTTCCATATTAGTGAAATCGGAAAAACATTTGTTTTCCTTAAATGGAAGAAACCAGAATATGATGGTGGTAGCCGAAATCTTGCTTATCATGTAGAAAAGAAACCAAAAGAAGCAGAAGAATGGGAGAGACTCCACAGAGGTGCTATTAAAGAGACATATTTCATGGCTGACAGATGCATAGAAAACCAAATATATCAGTTTAGAGTACAAGCAAAAAATGAAGGAGGAGAAAGCAACTGGGTGACTACAGCTGAAGTTCTTGTAAAGGAAGAGCTTGTAGTCCCTGAGATACAGGTCAAGTTGCAAGGTGTTCTGGTAGTTAAAGCTGGAGATTCCATTCCAATTGAGGCAGACGTTAAAGGCAAGCCACAACCAGATGTCAAATGGGCTAAAGAAGGTGACTCTGGAGATATCAATCGAAGTCCACGACTACAGATTGAGACTGGTGCAAATTTCTCTAAATTCTTACTTACAAATGCAAAACGAGCAGATACTGGAAAATATGCTATTTGTGCAACAAATTCTGCTGGCACCTGTACTGCTGAGGCAAAAGTGAATGTTCTTGACAGACCTGGACCTATTAGAGATCTCAAAGTGTCAGGAATTTCAGTGGACAGATGCAAGTTGGAATGGGAAGTGCCTGAGGATGATGGTGGATGTGAAATTTATAACTACATCATTGAGAAATGTGAGACAAAGAGAGGTATCTGGTCAATTCATTCTTCAGCCATTATAAAAACTTTTGCTCTTGTAACTCGTTTGATTGAAGGAAATGAGTACATCTTTAGAGTAAGAGCAGAGAACAAGATGGGGACTGGACCTGCTGTACAAACAGAGTCTATTATTGCAAGTACCCAGTTCAGTAGACCTGGTGCACCAGATGCCCCTGAGGTGACTAGAGTTGCAAAAGATGAAATGACAGTTGTATGGTGCTCCCCTGATAAAGATGGTGGAAAACCCATCACTGGTTATATTCTGGAAAAGAAAGAAGAACATGGCATTAGATGGGCACCAGTTACTAAATCTCCTATTAGCAATACATGTTTGACTGTAACAGGATTGCTGCCTAATCATGAATACCAATTCCGTGTAAAGGCTGAGAATGAGATTGGCATTGGTGATGCAAGCAAGCCATCTAGAACATTCACCGCAAGGGATGCTGTTGGTATGTTTAGTTTAGCATAACATTTGCCAAACATATACTTGTCTACTCATTGTATTTTTTTTCTTGATTTAATAACTTTTTCTTTTATAGGGCCGCCTGGTCCTGTTGGAAACTTAAAGGTGACTGATAGTTCAAAGACATCAATTACTCTTGGATGGACAAAGCCTACACATGATGGTGGCGCTCCACTTATTGGTTATGTGGTTGAACTCCAAGTCAAGGGTACAGGCAAAAAGGGAGATGAAGGATGGAAAAGGTGCAATGTTGCTGCCCAGCTGATTGGAACAGAATTCACAGTCACAAGTCTAGATGAAAATCTTGAGTATGAATTTCGTGTTTCTGCACAAAACCAGATAGGTTTGAGCCAGCCAACTAATCTTGAGGGAGCAGTTTCTCCACGAGACATTTTAGGCAAGTTCACCTGAAAAAGTGTTAGCAACTGTCAGGAGTTCCATATGTTCCAATACAATGGTCTTTAAACTAGTGTGTGTGTATGTGTGTGTGTGTGTGTGTTTCATCTTCTCTCAAACAGAGGCCCCTGAAGTTGTTTTGGATGCTGAGTTGAAGAAAGGTCTTACTGTTAGGGCTGGCTGCCCAATAAGAATAGTTGCAACTGTCAGGGGACGACCTCCTCCCAGAGTGCAATGGAGAAGAATGGGAATTGATAATGTTGTCAAGAAGGGTCATGTGGATCTCATTGACACCATGACATTCCTTGTCATCCCTGATACCACCCGGGATGATTCAGGCAAATACTCACTGACTGTAACAAGTCCAGCAGGGGAAAAAGCTGTATTTATAAATGTCAAAGTACTTGGTAAGTAAAACAAATATGTTCTTCAATAGTATAAGCAATAGTTTAACTTACACTGAAATTTTATTGTCAAATGTTTTAACAGACACACCTGGACCAGTTGTTGGTCTGGAGGCCACAGACATTACAATGGTATCTTGCAACCTCTCATGGTCCCCACCTGAAAATGATGGTGGCAGTGAAGTAACTCATTATATTGTTGAGAAGCGTGAAATAGATCGCAAAACTTGGTCAACGGTTAAAAATAATGTAGACAAAACAACTTTTAAAGTCAGCAATCTTGTACCAGGAACAGAATATTACTTCAGAGTTACTGCAGTGAATGAATATGGTTCAGGAGTTCCGAAAGCCACACAGAGATCATATCTGGCTTCTGATCCTATCAGTAAGTACTATGTAAACTGGAACTTTTTACAAGTTGTTAAAATGTCTAGAATCCTTTTGTAATCATTTGATGTCTTTAGGTAAACCTGACCCACCACAGAAGGTTGATATTTTGGAGATTACCAAGAACAGTGCTAAGGTTGGCTGGGTGAAACCAATGAGGGATGGAGGAGCTAAGATTGATGGCTACATAATTGACTACCTTGAGCTTCCTGAGCCCAAAATAATCAAGGAACCAATAGTGGGAGAAAGTGAGGTAGCACCCGGTGCTGAAGCTGTGCCTCCACCACCACCAGTGGTGAAGGAGGTAGAAGTACAGGACAAAAAGGAAGAATGGACACCATATACTGTTGTGAAGGATTTATGCATTTCTGTTGTTGGGCTTAAGGAGGGAAGAAAATATCGCTTCAGAGTAGCTGCACGGAATGCCATGGGAGCTAGTCTTCCAACTGAAACCAAAGAAGCCTATGAGATAAAAGAACAAATGTGTAAGTTATTGTAATTAACTTTTATGTAAAATTTTTGGACCATTAAATATATCATCCTGTTGAAAACATGATATTTTGTTTTATAGCTGAACCCAAGGTCATCATGTCAGAGCTTGTCACGGCAAAAGCAGGAGCAAAAGTGAGAGTTGAGGCTCTTGTATCTGGGAAGCCAGCACCTGTGTGCCAGTGGAAGAGAGGAGATAACAATGTGGTCCCCTCAAGCCGCCTTGCAGTACACAAATCCCAAAATTTGTGTGTGCTCATCATCAAAGATGTCTCAAGAACAGATAGTGGTCAATATAGCCTTGTTGCTGAGAACAGCTCAGGAAAGGTGGAACAAGTTTTGAAAATTGTCATTAAAGGTTAGTATTTTAAATTGTATAATTCACATACAATCAGCTTACAGTTTATTAGGAATATATCCCTCATACCTAAACTCACAAGTAATTTTATAAAGTTCATCTGACACATACAATACTATGATCAAGTCTCAGGCACATAGAAACATTGTTATAAAACAAAGATGCATTAAAAATAACAACATAAAAATTTATACATAAAAAAAAACAATAAAGGGCAGAAAGCAGTAATAAACTAACGAATGTAATTCTTTGGTGGGATAAAGCATACTAGCCACAGGTGCAGTTTTTTTTTTAAGGAAGTTGGTTAACAATTGCTAAGCACCTTGGAGAATACATCACAGTTAGATAACTTTTTGTCTTTTTATTAGTTTTTTTAATTAATATACTGCATGATCAAAAAGGTTGTGCACTGTAGTATTTTGTTGAATGTTGATTATAGTGTGTAATCGCCATGGCATTTATTTGACAAATTTAAGCAACATCACAACATTTATTTCCACACAGAGTTGGGTGCCTTTTCCACTAACATCTTAAATTGATGACAGGAAAATCGAACCACTCCATAAAGTCTTATCCAGGACATCCCAAAAATTTTAAATAGGGTTAAGGTCAGGACTCTGTAGTGCCAATTCATGTGTGAAAATGATTCCTCATGCTTCCTGAACTACTCTTTCACTATTTGAGCCCCTATTTTGTATCTGTGCGATCTGGGAAAAAAAAAAACCTCCACTGATGGGATAAGCTGGTACTTTAGTACACGTAGGTCATCAAATGGCTTAATTTTGTTGCCACATAATGTTGCTGAGCCTCGACCTGACTGACCGAAGCAACAATGCCATGGTAATTGTACGCTGTTATCAAGGCTAACTGTGCTCCAACAAACATATACATATCCTGCTCCAGCATAATACGGATTAAGTAGGAAATTTGACATACTGAGAAAATCATATATTTGGACCTATTAAATGAGGTATAATGCATAATTATAGCATGAAAACTGACTGAGTTAGTTCAATTTGTATGTCCCTAATTGAAAAATGCTACTTTTGAGCGATTAGTTACAGAAACAGTTTCTGAATGCCCGCATTTGAAACTCCTGAACATCCATAAACTAAACGAATCCATCTCTTGACCAATTAGCGTACTATCGTCTTCCTAGCAACAGATGAGTTTCTTTTACACCGAGTCATGTCTGTTTTATGGCTTCTCATTGGTTTATCACTGTATTATTCAGGGAATCCTTCTGGGATTTAGTAAGTTGGTAGAGTATTCTCATATCCAATAGCAATCACAAAAGCAGTTTGAAAATCAGCAAAATAAATGGATATGCTCATTTGACATTGAACCCTTTCTCAAACAAGCATTTTAGCATTGATAGATTGTGTTTATGGATATTTGAACTTGGTCATGTCGAAGATTATGCTTTGAAGGATGTATTTTTGGCGATATCTCATTTTCGTCCAGTTAAGCCATTTTCAACTTACCTTGTCAATGTGTCTTACACAAAACACTATCTTGCGACTTAATCTGTATTATGCTGGAGCAGGTCACATGTAAGAGTGTACAATTTTTATTATTTTTTTTTTTGTTTGTTTGTTTTTTTTTGTGGGGGGGGTGTATATTTTTGTCTGACAGGAGGTCTGTTGCTTTCTTTACTAACATAGAAGCATTTTTCTGTTTTTTTGTTTTTTTTTTCCTGTGAATTTATTTTTTTTTTTTTTGGAAGAGTAATGTTTGAATATATAAAAGGGTTTTGTATTAGCTCAATAATGCACAAGTCAAAATCACCATTTGTAACACATTTTGTACTTAAAAAATTTTTGCACAGTACTGTAGGTGTACAGTTACTTCTCACTAATAGACCTAGGGTAATTTATGCATATCTGTTGCACTATATGTTAGTTGTTAATAAATTGGAAAATGTATTCCACATATGAGTACAGATTCTTAATACTTATATTCATAATCTGTACTCATATGTATTCCACATATGAGTACAGATTATGAATATAAGTATTAAGAACAGTGGTTTGTCATTATTATTACTATTATTACT
Organism: Neosilurus mollespiculum; assembly: GCA_030014195.1. Lineage (NCBI taxonomy): Eukaryota > Metazoa > Chordata > Actinopteri > Siluriformes > Plotosidae > Neosilurus > Neosilurus mollespiculum. Next base: position 19,857,493 of record JAQMYF010000012.1, on the reverse strand, counting down.
ATTACTATTAAATTATTATTATTATTATTATTATTATTATCATCATCATCATCATCACCATCATCATTATTATTATGCAGTGGATTATGCAGAAATAATGTTAATTCAACAACTAAAAGTGTAGTTCTTTTTTTCAGATATTCCTGGACCACCTGAGCCTCCCTTTGAGATAAGTGATATTGACTCTGATGCCTGCACACTGTCTTGGAACCAGCCACTTGAAGATGGTGGTAGTATTATCACTAACTATGTGGTTGAGAAATGTGATGTAAGCAGAGGTGACTGGGTTACTGCCCTTTCCAGCTGTGGTAAGACTGGCTGTAGACTTGGGAAACTTATTCCTGGAAAAGAGTACATGTTCCGTGTTCGTGCAGAAAACCGTTATGGAATTTCTGACCCCATTACATCTGAGAGGATGATAGCTAAATTCCCCTTTGGTAAGCAAGATCATTGTTAGTGATAATACAACTGTTAGTACAACAAACACTTAATGACATGATACTTACTGTATATTTTTTCCAGACGTTCCTGGTGAACCGTTGAACTGTCGCATTACAAAAGTAAACAAGGACTGCATGTTTGTGGCTTGGGATAAACCAGAGTCAGATGGTGGCAGTCCAGTTACTGGATATTACATTGAACGAAAAGAAAGAAATAGTCTCTTATGGGTTAAGGCTAATGATTCAGTTGTGCGAACAACTGAATATCCTTGTGCTAGTCTCATTGAAGGTCTAGAATACACTTTCAGAGTATCTGCTATTAACCGTGCAGGACAAGGCAAACCAAGTGCAAAAACTGAATTTGTCACAGCAAGAACACCAGTGGGTAGGTCCATGTAAAATATTTGATCATTTAAATTGGCTTGTATTATATTATTCTAAAAATTATTTCATCTATGCCATTGCAGATGCTCCAGGTAAACCAGAGGTACTTGATGTGACAAAAAATAAAGTTACATTGGTTTGGGCCAGACCAAAGAATGATGGTGGAAGCAAGATCATTGGATACTATGTTGAAGCATTGAAGATTCCTGGAGACAAATGGGTACGATGCAACACAAGCAGCCAGAACGTTCCCCGGGAAGAGTATACTGTACCTGGATTGGATGAGGGTGCTCAGTATCAATTTAGAGTTATTGCAAAAACGGCTATTAATATTAGCAGGCCATCGGAAGTCAGTGACCCTGTTCTGGTATCTGCAGAGAATGGTGGGTTTTTACTGGACAGTTTATTTTTTAGCTTTGAGTACAGTGATACACTATTACATTCTTATACATGTTATTGTTCACAGTTCCTCCCAGAATAGAACTGTCAATACAGATGAAGAAGATGGTGCCAAAGAAAGCTGGGTCGGACATCTGCCTTGAAGCTGAAGTTTTTGGCAAACCAATGCCCAAGGTTACATGGAGCAAGGATGGAAAAGTGTTGAGCATGGATAAGGACATGAAGATGACCCAAAAGAGACACCTATTTTGTCTACACCTCCCTGCAGTTACAAAGCTCCATACAGGGCAATACAGCATTCTTGCTGAGAACGCAAGTGGCTCTAAGACAGCAGACATACAGCTCACAGTTTTGGGTCTGTACTGTGTAACAATATAACATTTTCTGTTTGTCATGTTATAAATTGTATGTGATATGAATATGAAATATTTTCATTTTGAGTTTTATTAATTTCATTTTATGAAATTTTTATTTAGTTGTAATGTAATAATTGATGCCATTTCATGCAACTAATGAGTTTTCTTTTATATGCAGATGTACCTGGTCCACCTGCCTCTATCAAGTTCGAAGGGGTATTTTCTGATCATGTAAATTTGAGCTGGACAGTTCCACTTGCAGATGGTGGTTCACCGATTACAAACTATATTCTTGATAAGCGTGAGTCAAGCCGGGCTAATTGGGCCCAGGTTTCTGCTAAAATCGGTCGAGATGTAACAGAATGCTGTGTGGAAAGGCTGATTATGGGCCATGAATACCAGTTCCGTGTACGGGCTGAAAACCGATATGGAGCAGGCGATGCTATCCTTTCAGATCCTGTTGTTGCAAAGGACCCTTTTAGTAAGATATCTACCTTCATTTTTGATAACAAATGTCCCTTTGCATATTCATATATACTCAAAACTTGTATATACATATATGCATAAACTTATTTAGCTTTATTTTGTGTTATGATTTTAAAAAGATTTACACTGTGATTCTTGCTATTAACAGCTGTTCCAGGTCAATGTGATCCTCCAATCATTACAAATATTACAAAAGAGAAGATGACTGTAAGCTGGAAGGAACCCTCTGATGATGGCAACTCTACCATTCTTGGATATATTGTTGAGAAGCGTGAAATTAAAGAAATTAGCTGGACCAAAGTGAATAGGAAGCCATTACTTGAAAGATCCCTTGAAGTTGGAGGTCTTTCAGAAGGGGCTCAGTATGAGTTTAGAGTTACTGCGGTTAACAAAGCTGGTCTGGGAAAACCGAGTGAGCCATCAAATGCCGCTGCTGCAGTTGACCCTATTTGTAAGTCAGTTTACAATGTATGTATGTAATGTCACATTTTAAAGTATTTATTTATTGATTTTATTTTCTAATAATTGTCATCAACAGATCCTCCTGGACCACCAGTTTCCCCTAAAGTTACAGACACAAGTAACAGCACTATTAGCTTATCTTGGACTAAACCTGCAAATGATGGTGGAAGTGAGATTTTGGGATATCTTGTTGAATGCAAGAGAACAGATGCAACAGACTGGATTCGATGCAATGTCCCAAAGAACCTCCAGGACACACACTATGTTGTAACTGGACTCTTGGAGAAATCAGAATATCAACTACGTGTCAGTGCTGTGAACAGAGTTGGCTTTAGTCAGCCATGTGAAGTCCCAGATAAACATGTTGCAAAAGACATGTTTGGTATGAAATTAAAAACTTGAATCAACAAATATTGTGTAATATCTTTAATGCTTCAATTGAAGAAAACATAAAAATTTAACACAATAATTGCTACATAACACATATATAGAATATTGATCATACATAATAAAGCCTAAAATCTATTTTAATTTAATTACAGTTGCTCCTGAGGCTGAACTTGATGCAGAACTGAAGGATATATTAGTGCTTCAGTCTGGTGCTAAAATGAAACTTCATGCCAAAATTAAAGGCCGTCCTGTTCCGAAGGTCACATGGGCCAAAATGAACACCAACATAAAGGACAGACAGGGAATCGTCATTAAAGTCACAGATACTGACACAATGGTGTTTGTTGAAAGAGTTAATAGATATGATGCAGGAAAATACATTCTCAACCTTGACAGTGTCAGTGGCATGAAGATGTACACAGTTGTTGTTAAAGTTCTTGGTAAGTTCATGGATATTCATAAAATATTTAATATAAGTTATGTTAAAAAAGCAAAAAATAAAAAACTTACTACCATTGTGTTTACCACCCAACAGATACCCCAGGCCCGCCACTAAACCTGATGGTGAAAGAGACAACTAAAGACAGTGCATCTATCATGTGGGATGAACCACATATTGATGGCGGAAGTGAAATTACAGGTTACATAGTAGAAAAACGTGACGCAGAGAGAAAAGCATGGTCTGCAGTTTCAACAAGCTGTGACAAAACATCTTTTAAGATTGAGGACCTGGAGCCTGGTAGATCCTACTACTTTAGAGTCATGGCTCAAAATAAATATGGTACTGGTGAGCCTGGTGAAACAGCAGATGTAGCCAGAGCCTCTGGTGAGTAAACACATTTTAAAAATTGTTTGTAAAGGTTTTAATAACAATTTCTAGATTATAACATCATAACTGCCACGTTGGTTGACACGTCTCTGCAATATTGCGTGGTCATCGGGGGCTGTATCTCTAAATTGCCAAACTGGGGTGGTAGTTCACCGAAGGGTGTGTTCTAGCTATCATGGAATCACACTCCTCAGCCTACCCGGGAACGTCTATGCAGGAGTACTGGAGAGGAGGATCCAACCGATTTTTTAACCTCGGATTCAGGAGGAACAATGTGGTTCTCGTCCTGGCCGCGGCACTCTCGACCAGCTCTCTACAGGATACTTGAGGGGGCATGGGAGTTTGCCCAATCATCTACATGTGCTTTGTGTATTTGGCGAAGGCTTTCGACCGTGTCCCTCAGGCTATATTGTGGGGTGTGCTCCAGGAGTACGGGGTACTGGACCCATTGCTACGGACCATTAGGTCTCTGTTCGTTTCCAGTGAGGGTTGGGGTCCGTCAAGGCTGTCCTTTGTCACCGGTTCTGTTCAAAATTTTTATGGACAGAATTTCAAGGCGCAGACAAAGCATCGAGGGGTTCTGGTTTGGTGGCCATAGCATCTCATCTCTGCTTTTGGGTTCATCAAACCGGGACCTCCAGCTCTCATTGGAGTGATTCGCAGCTGAGTGTGAAGCGGTTGGGATGAGAATCAGCACCTCCAAGTCCAAGGTCATGGTTCTCAGCCAGAAAAGGGTGGAATGCACCCTCCAGGTCTGGAATGAGGTTCTGCCCCATGTGGAGGAGTGCTGCCCCCGTGACCCGACCCCGGAACAAGCAGAAGATGATGATGATAATGATGATACAATAGGCCACTTATTGGTCTATTGTAATACCCAACCTTTGAAAGCCTGGCTTAAAATTCTTGTGATATTTAATCATAACTCATATATTTTTCATTTACATGGATGTTGAACAGAACCACTGGCTTAGTGGTTAAAGAACCTGAACCGAAGGTCAGCGGTTCAATCCTCACTATCATCACTGTTGGGCCTTTGAGCAAGGCCCTTAACCCTTAATTGCTCAACTGTATAAAAATGATAATTGTAAGTCAACCTGGATAAGAGTGTCTGCCAAATGCTGTAAATGTAATTTCACCACTCAGTACTTCTTACATCAAAAAAAAGGACATTCCATTTACTTTATGTAAATACTAGATTTTCATGGCAAACTACGTGAAAGACAATGATTATTTTTTAAAGATTATTATTATTATTATTTTTTAAATAATACAATGTGTGTTTGACAGGTAGCATTTTGTGTAACCCTGCTTGATAATATTGCTGATAAATGGTTTGAGGAAAAAGTGAATGATGTAACATCTCTCCTCATATAATGGGGTGAATTGCAGATATAAGTGGAAATAAACTACAGTGCATAACTGTAGTTACAGTGCAGTGCATAACTGTCAAACTATTCAAACATATACAGTACAGACCAAAAGTTTGGACACACCTTCTCATTCAATGAGTTTCCTTTCTTTTCATGAAAATTGAAAATTGTAGATTCACACTGAAGGCATCAAAACTATGAATTAACACATGTGGAATTATATACTTGACAAAAAAGT
>JAQMYF010000012.1:19817904-19852039 GCA_030014195.1 Neosilurus mollespiculum | reverse complement strand
ACAATGTCAATAGTCATGAAAAGAAAGGAAACTCATTGAATGAGAAGGTGTGTCCAAACTTTTGGTCTGTACTGTATATGAATCTTTATATAAAGTCATTCATATATGTTGTGTGTGTGTATGTATATATATATATATGTGTGTGTGTGTGTGTGTGTGTGTGTGTGTTCTGTGTGTTTTTTTTTTTGTTTGTTTTTTTTTTTATTAATCAATCAATTAATTTTTATTTTCAGAGCAACCTGGACCAGTCTTGGACTTCAAGGCCTTGCTAGTAACAAGGGATTCATGCACTCTTTCTTGGAAGAAACCAATTAGCGATGGTGGTAGTCGAATAATTGCATATGTGCTTCAAGTTCTTAATGGTGAGGACAAGTGGAAGGAGCTTCTAAGATCAAAGAACATGCAATATAGTGCTAAGGATCTGGTTGAAGGAAGGGAATACAAATACAGAGTAATGGCAACCAATGATGCAGGTGAAGGTCCAGTAAAGGAGCTCTCCATTGTGGCAAAGGATGTTATCGGTGAGAATGTATAATATGTTGATAATATTAACTTATTGACCTTATGTCTACATGCTTCTAACTTTTTCATTTTTTTGTGAAGTTTTGCCCAGCTGCGATTTGCGAGATTTGCCAAACTTGAATTACATCGCAAAAGAGGGAAGCACTGTTCGACTCAAGATTCCCATCACTGGTAAACCTGCCCCAACAGTCTCATGGAAGAAGGGTGAAGATGAAAATTTGACTGACACTGGAAGAGTTTGTGTGGAATCTACTGCTGTTAATACAACTCTCTTTATTCGGGACTGCCAGAGGAGTGATGCTGGAAAATATACCATCACTCTTCGTAATAGTGCTGGATCGAAAGAATCCTCTGTTTTTGTACGAGTTGTTGGCAAACCAGGAATTTGTATAGGACCTATTAAGTTTAAGGAAGTAACAGCTGACGGAGCTACCTTAAAATGGGGTGTTCCTAAAGATGATGGAGGATCAGAAGTCACCAACTACATTCTAGAAAAACGTGATTCCATTACCAATATGTGGGTATCTATTTCATCAGCAGTGGACACAAACAGTTATAGAGTGTCTGGTCTTCATGAAGGAACGGAATATATCTTCAGAGTTTCTGCAGAAAACAAATATGGAGTTGGAGAAGGTCTCAAATCTGAACCTATGGTTGCCAAGCATCCATTCAGTAAGTGCTCTTTAGCATTCTTCTCAATATTAACGATTACATACTACAGCTTAACAATTTAATGCAATTTAACATTTGTATATTTCCATAAGATGTACCTGATGCTCCACCTCCACCACAAATCTTGAGTATGCGCCACGACTCAGCAACATTGGCTTGGTCTGATCCACGAAAAACAGGCGGTTCCCCAATTACAGGTGATGAAACATTTGTTACTTCTACACTGCAAAAAGTCAAAAAATGTAACACTTAAAAAATCTGTAATTGATCATTCATAGTTATTCTGTATGTATATATACATGTGTGTGTGTACTTTCAGGGTATCATGTGGAATTCAAGGAAAGAAACAGCATGTTATGGAAAAGAGCTAACCCAACACCCTTAAAAATGAAAGACTTCAAAATAAAAGGTTTAACTGAAGGCCTGGAATATGAGTTTAGAGTGATGGCTATAAATTTGGCTGGTGTAGGTAAACCAAGTCCTTCAACCGAGCCAATGGTTGCCTTGGATCCCATTGGTAAGTAAGGCTAGTTTTTACACAAATTGTAACGACTCTATTCACTTTCACTGTTTATTAATATATTTGTAAACTTGTTTGACATATTTTAGATCCTCCTGGTAAACCTGATGTAATCAGCATCACAAGAAGTACCGTAACACTTCAGTGGACTGAACCTCAATATGATGGTGGACACAGACTTACAGGTTACATTGTTGAGAGACGTGACCTTCCTGCCAAAGTTTGGGTGAAAGCCAACACTGTAAACGTTGTGGAATGTGCATATACAGTGGCTAACTTGCAGGAGGGTTGCAAGTTTGAATTCAGAATCAGAGCCAAGAATGCTGCTGGGGCAATAAGTCAACCATCTGAACAAACCGATACTCTTGTATGCACGGATGAATATGGTAAAAAAAAAAACAACAACAACAATTCTACAAACTGTAGCTTGTGTTATTTGTGTTTGAGTCTATTACTTACTGAAAATACTTTTCCTTTTTTTTTTTTTTTTCAGCCGCACCAGCCATTATTATTGAGCCCACGGTAAAGGAAGGGCTTACAGTCAGAGCTGGAGACACAATCGTCATTACAGCAACAAGTATTTTAGGCAAACCTGCACCAACTTCTGCCTGGTCAAAAGGAGGAAAGTACTTCAAGCCATCGGATATATGCCAGATTGAAACTACGCCTACATCTTCTACACTGTCTATCAAATATGCAAGCAGAAAGGATTCAGGGGAGTATACCATTACAGCAAGCAATCCATTTGGTGTCAAAGAAGAGAATGTCAAAGTAAAGGTGTTGGATGTTCCTGGGCCCCCAGGAACAATTGAAGCAAGTGGCATATCATCCGAAAAAGTTACTTTGTCCTGGGCACCTCCTAGTGAAGATGGCGGCTCTGCAATTAAGTATTATGTTCTCGAAAAGAGGGAGACAAGCCGCCTTCTTTGGACAATTCTTGCAGAAAAAGTTATTGACTGCCATTTTGTTGCAAATAAACTAATCCAAGGGAATGAATACATATTCCGTGTCTCAGCTGTCAACCATAGTGGAGCTGGTGATTTTTCAAATTCAGAGCCTGTTAAGATGGTGGATAAATATGGTAAGCAGCACTATAAACTAATTATGACCACTGTAAATCTTCTCTGTGCATACTCAATGTAAACAATACTCATGTTGCTTATAGGTCCGCCAGGCCCTCCAGCAAGACCAGAGGTGGAAAATGTTGGAGGCAAGACTGCTACAGTTACATGGAAGAGACCAGCTGATGATGGAGGCAGTGATATTACAGGCTACATAGTTGAGAAAAAGGAAAGAAAGGGTGTAAGGTGGTCAAGAGCATCAAAGAAGACTGTACCTGACCTTCAGTTTGAGGTGCAAGGCCTGACAGAAGGTGAAGAGTATCAGTTCAGAGTAACTGCTGAGAACAAGGCTGGCTTTGGGGAACCCAGTGAACCATCACAACTTGTTAGAACAAAGTTTGTGGCAGGTAAGTGAAACCTGTAGTAATCTAGAATTAATAACCGTTCTCCAGTCAATTATGACTCTATTTGTAATTCCAAATAATATTTTTTACACATAACGCTGACATAAAATAATAGGACTTATATTATCTAAAAATAATATTATTACAATTTATTATCCTAATGGAAGGTTATTTATTTATTTTTTTTACTTAGATGTACCTGGACGCCCAGTTAATCCAAGAGTCACGGATACAACAAAAACCACAGCTGAACTGCATTGGGGAAAACCTTTGAATGATGGTGGCATGGCTGTTACAGGATATACCGTTGAGCACAAAAAGGATGGAGAAGAAACATGGGTGAAGGACACAACCACACCTTTACTGATCACAGAATTTGTTGTTCCAAACTTGGAGACCGGAGCGAAGTATCATTTTAGAATAAGTGCTATAAATGCAATGGGACTAGGGGAACCAGCACAAACAGTAGACCTTGTAGAAATTATTGAACGTGAAGTAATCCCTGACATGGAACTTGATATTGAGTTGAGAAGAACACTAGTTGTCAAAGCTGGAGGCTCTATTCGCATATTTGTTCCAATTAAAGGACGTCCAACTCCATCTGTGACTTGGACAAAGGAAGAAACTGCACTTAGAACCCGTGCAAACATTGACACTACAGAGTCTTACACTCTTTTAGTCATTCCTGATTCCAACAGACATGATACTGGAAAATATGACTTGACATTAGAGAATGCTGCTGGAAAGAAGACTGCCTATGTGAATGTTAAAGTTTTGGACTCTCCTGGGCCTCCTATCAACCTTAAACCAAAAGCCATTGACAAGGAAAGCATTACACTTCAGTGGGAACCACCTCTTATTGATGGAGGTGCAAATATTACTAATTACATTATTGAAAAAAGAGAAGCTACCCGTAAAGCATATGCTACTGTAATAACAAAATGTTCTATGTGTTCTGTAAGAATTCCAAATTTGTCTGAGGGGTCAGAATACTATTTCAGAGTATCTGCAGAAAATGAGTTCGGAATCGGTGAAGCAGTGGAAACCCTGGATCCCATTAGAGCATCTCAAGCACCAAGTCCCCCTGAAACAGTCACAATCACTGATGTTACCAAAAACTCAGCAAGTCTTGCATGGACCAAACCAAAACATGATGGTGGAAGCAGAATAACTGGGTATGTTATTGAGGCTCAGAAAAAAGGAACAGACCAGTGGTCTCATGTGACCACAGTAAAGTCTTTAGACTTTACTGTAAAGAGTTTAAATGAAAACGAGGAATATGTATTCCATATTATGGCTGTTAATCTATCAGGCAGAAGCAATCCTCGTGAAAGTAAGCATGTTGTTATAAGAGAACAAAGCACAGAACCAGAATTTGACTTGCAGGGTATCTGCCGGAAGACAGTCATAGCAAAGGCTGGAGATGACATTAAGGTTGATGTACCTGTATTTGGACGTCCTAAACCAACAGTGTCCTGGCAGAAAGACCATCAGGCTCTCAAGTTAACACAAAGGACAATGATTGAAAATACCTCTACTTCAACCATCTTGATTATAAATGAATGTTTGAGAAGTGACTCTGGAGTGTATTCAATATCAGGAAAAAACATAGTTGGTTCAGTTACTGAAAACATCATCATCAAAGTGCATGATGTGCCTGGCCCGCCAAAGGGACCAATAAAAGTAGACAAAATAACTTGCGATTCCATTGAGTTTTCATGGGATATACCTGAAAATGATGGAGGTGTACCAATCAATAACTATGTCATTGAAATGAGGGAAACCACCACTCAGAACTGGACAGAACTGTCTTCAATGGTCATTCGAACAACATTTAAAGCAACTCGTCTAACAAAAAGAATGGAATACCAATTCCGTGTAAAGGCAAAAAACAGATATGGTGTTGGCCCTCCAATCACCTCTGAGGCTATAGTTGCAGCCTATCCATTTAAGGAGCCTGGCCCACCAGGCACCCCTAAGGTTGTTGAATTCACAAAGGACAAAATGACAGTTGGCTGGCATGAGCCAGTTAATGATGGAGGAAGTGAAGTTATTGGATATCATGTTGAAAGAAAAGAGAGGAACAGCATTGTCTGGCATAGAATTAGCAAATCTCTTGTGGTGGGAAACCTTTTCAAAACAACTGGACTAGAATCTGGCACTGCATACGAGTTCCGGGTGATGGCTGAAAATATAGCTGGAATTGGGAAACCAAGCAAAGTATCTGAACCTATCCTTGCTCTTGATCCAGTGGATCCACCTGGTCAGCCTATACCAATTTATGTTTCTAAAAATGCAATCACAATCCAGTGGACAAAGCCAGAATATGATGGTGGATTCAAGATTACGGGTTATATTGTTGAAAAAAGAGATCTACCAGCTGGGCGTTGGATAAGGGCCAACTTCACAAACATTATTGAAACCACCTTTACAGTTAGTGGTCTAACCACAGATGCATCCTATGAATTCCGTGTACTTGCAAGAAATTCAGCTGGTGCTGTCAGCAACCCATCAGTTACATCAGATCCAATAGTTTGTAAAGATGACATTGAAGAACCAAAAATTATGGTTGATGCCAAATTTAAAGATGTTGTGCTTGTTAGGGCAGGAGAAGTCTTCAAACTCGATGCTGATGTTGCAGGCCAGCCACTGCCATCTATGGTTTGGACCAAGGATGGAAAGGACATTGAGAACACTTCAAAATTACAAATAAAAATGACAGAGCTTACTGCATCTTTGGTTAACAAGGACTCTCTTAGAAAAGATGGAGGTCAATTTATTCTGACAGCTACTAATGTGGGTGGATTTGCTAAACATATATTCAACATTAAAGTACTGGATAGACCAGGACCACCTAGAGGGCCTCTTATGGTTTCAGATATAACAGCAGAAAAATGTGCGCTTACATGGGCTCCACCTGAAGATGATGGTGGTGCAAACATTGAACACTATGTAATTGAAAAACGTGAGTCAACCAGACTTGCTTGGACAAATGTGGCAGCAGACCTGAAAGCTACTCAGTACCCAGTAACAAAATTGCTCAAAGGAAATGAATATATTTTCAGAGTTATGGCTGTTAATAAGTATGGAGTTGGGGAAGCCCTTGAGTCTGATCCAACAATTGCTGACAACCCTTTTGTTCCACCTGATCCACCACAAATGCCTGAAATTACAGCTGTCACAAAGGATTCAATGGTGCTTTGCTGGGGACCTCCTGCAAATAATGGTGGAAGTGAAATCAGTAACTATAGTATTGAAAGAAGAGACAGACTTAGCTTACGCTGGGTAAAATGCAACAAGAATAAGGTAACTGACTTGCTTTTTAAAGCAACTGGACTTGTTACAGGACATGAATATGAATTTAGAGTCTTTGCAGAGAATGTAGCTGGAGTCAGTGCACCAAGTCCCTCAAGCCCTTACACAAAAGCCACAGACACTCTGTTCAAACCAGGTCCACCTGGTAACCCAAGGGTCTTGGACACAACAAGTTCTTCCATCACACTTGCATGGAATAAACCATTGTATGATGGTGGCTCTGAAATCACTGGATACATTGTTGAGACCTGTATACCCGGAACTGAAGAAGAGGAATGGACAATTGTCTCTCCTAAAGAGGGGCTCAAAGCAACATCCTTTACTATAACAAACCTTAAAGAGAATCAGGAGTACAAAATAAATATCTCAGCCGTTAACACTGAGGGTGTTGGAGAAGCGGCTTCTGTTCCTGGTTTACCTAAGGCTGAAGAGAGACTTTTGCCACCAGAAATTGAACTTGAGGCTGACCTTCGTAAGACTGTGAACATTAGAGCATGTAACACCTTAAGACTCTTTGTGCCAATTAGAGGAAGGCCAACTCCAGAAGCGAAATGGTCAAAAGAGAATGATGAACCATTGGATAGAGCTACAATTGAGAGTACATCATCTTTCACATCATTAGTAGTGGAAAATGTGAATAGATCTGACAGTGGTAAATATATTTTGACTGTGGAGAACAGCTCTGGAAGCAAATCAGTTTCAGTGACCGTTAGAGTTCTAGATACACCTGGTGCACCACAAAACCTCCAAATCAGCAAAGTTACCAAAGAATCTGTCTCACTTGTATGGGATCCACCATTAAATGATGGTGGTACAAAGATTAATAACTATATTGTTGAGAAGCGTGAGGCGACAAGAAAGGCCTATGCTACAGTTAATGCTAACTGTCATAAAACAACTTGGACTATTGATCAGCTTCAAGAAGGATGTAATTACTACTTCAGAGTACTGGCAGAGAATGTGTATGGCATTGGTCTCCCAATTGAAACCATTGAATCAGTCAAAGTATCAGAAAAACCACTTCCTCCAGGAAGGATTACACTTCAAGATGTGACAAAGACAAGTGCAACACTGTCATGGGAGAAACCTGAACATGATGGTGGAAGTAGAGTGGTTGCATATGTTGTAGAGATGCAGAGTAAAGGCAGTGATAAATGGATACAATCTGTGATTGTCAAGGTGCCAGAGGCAGTTATTTCTGGGCTTACTCCTGGTGAAGAGTACATGTTCCGTATTTCAGCTAGAAATGAAAAAGGCACCAGTGATCCTCGCCAACTTGGTGTTCCAGTGATTGCCAAAGATCTTGTTATTGCCCCGTCTGCCAAGTTGTTATTTTCAACATTTAGTGTTCTAGCTGGAGAGAATTTGACAATAGATATTCCTTATATTTCTCGTCCCAAAGCTGCGGTTTCTTGGGTGAAGGATGCTACACCACTTAAGCGAACAAGCAGGGTTAACTTTTCTTCCACAGATAACCAACTGAGCCTTGTAATCAAAGAGGCATGTAGAGATGATGTTGGCAAGTACAGCATTAAACTTTCAAACACAGCTGGTGAGACAACAGTGAATATAGGAGTAGTTGTCCTTGACAAACCTGGCCCACCAGTTGGCCCAGTTAAAGTTGAAGAAGTAACTGCTGACAGTGTCTCTATTTCATGGAAGCCTCCAGAATATGATGGAGGCTGCACCATTAAGAACTATCTGGTGGAGAAAAGAGACACATCCACAACAAACTGGGTAGTTGTTTCAGCAAATCTTGCCAGAACCAAAGTTAAAGCTGGAAGACTAAAAACAGGAACTGAATATCAATTTAGAATCAGTGCTGAGAACAGATATGGCAAAAGCCCTCTCCTTGTCTCAGACTGTGTTATTGCACAGTATCCATATAAGCTTCCAGGACCACCAGGAACACCCTTCATTCAGTCTTCAACCAAGGATAGTATGGTTGTGATATGGAATGAACCAGTTATTGATGGGGGAAGCAACATTTTGGGTTACCATCTAGAACGTAAAGAAAGAAACAGCATTCTATGGGTCAAACTTAATAAGAGTATAATTCAGGACACAACTTACAAAACCACAGGCCTTGAGGAAGGACTTGAATATGAATTCAGAGTGTATGCTCAGAACATTGTTGGCACTGGAAAAGCAAGCAAAATATCAGAAGGACATGTTGCTCGAGATCCTTGTGATCCTCCTGGTACACCCGAGGCAATTACAATTACAAAGAATTCCATCACTATTATGTGGACTAAACCCGAGTATGATGGTGGAAGCAAAGTCACAGGCTATATTGTTGAAAAGAAAGAATTACCTGAAGGTCGCTGGCAGAAAGCAAACTTCACCAACATTATTGAAACGGAGTATACTGCCACAGGTCTTACAGAAGACCAGAAATATGAGTTTAGGGTTATTGCAAGAAACGCAGCAGGAGTTTTTAGTGATCCTTCATATAGCACTGGTCCTATTACTGCAAAGGATGAGATTGAACCTCCTCGTATCAGCCTAGACCCACATTACACTCAGGCAATCATTGTAAATGCAGGAGAATCATTTAAGATCGATGCAGATGTACATGGAAAACCAGAACCAACAATTCATTGGATGAAGGGAGATCAAGAACTTGGAAATACCATCCATCGTGAAATTAAAAACACCAAGAGCTTTGCATGCTTGTCTGTAAAGGAGGCCAAGCTTGCTGATGGTGGCCAGTACACTCTGCTGCTAAGGAATCCAGGTGGTGAGAAAGCGGTCCATATAAAAGTCCATGTTCTAGATAAACCGGGGGCACCAGAGGGTCCCATATACATTACAGGGATTACCAGTGAACAATGCTGCCTTTTATGGAAACCCCCAAAGCAGGATGGTGGAAGCACAATTACTCATTACATTGTTGAAAGAAGAGAGACAAGCAGACTTATCTGGACTCTTGTTGACCCTAAAGTTCAAGCTATAACACTGAAAGTAACAAAACTTCTTGAAGGCAATGAATATATCTTTAGGGTTTTGCCAGTGAATAAGTTTGGAGTTGGTGAAGCACTTCAGTCTGACCCAGTTCTTATTAAGGATCCATTTACACTTCCAGATGCTCCAAAGGGAATAGATGTATCTGATATAAAGAAAGACTCAATGGTATTAAGTTGGGAGGCACCTTCAAGTGATGGTGGCACACCTGTCATAGGATATGTCATTGAAAAACATGACAAGGAGAGTGTTAGATGGATTAAATGCAACAAGAAAACTGTCACAGACTTAACCTTTAAAGTCACTGGGCTTCTTGAGGCCCACTTCTATGAATTTAGAGTTTCAGCTGAAAATGCTGTTGGGGTTGGCGAGCCTAGCTCAGCAACAGTATTCTATAAAGCTGTGGATCCTGTTTTCAGGCCAGGTCCTCCACATAATCCTAAGGTGATAGACACAACCAAATCATCTGTGTCGCTTACATGGGGGAAACCTATTTATGATGGTGGTTGTGAAATTCAAGGATTTATTGTTGAGTCATGTGAGGTAAACCCTGCTCAGAAAGTTGAAGGTGGAGAGGATGTTCCAGTGCCTGAAAAATGGACTATGTGCACCCCAGCAACTGGTGTTAAGTCAACATGTTTTACGGTAGACAATCTAAAAGAAAAACAAGAATATATGCTCAGAGTATGTGCCATTAACAAGGTTGGTGTTGGTGAACCTGCAGATATTGCTGGCCACATTCAACCAGAAGATAAGACAGAGGAGCCAGACCTTGATATTGATCCTGAGTTTAGAAAGATTATCAGTATTAAAGCAGGGGGATCTCTCAGAATTTTTGTTTCTATTAGAGGACGTCCTACACCAAAAATTAAATGGGAGAAGGATGCCACCCCTGTTAAAGAGACAGCACAAATTGAGGTCACGAGTGGTCACACTTCTCTTGTGATTGATAAAATAAATAGAATTGACAGTGGAAAGTACACTGTGACTGCAGAAAACTCATCTGGCGTAAAGTCTGCAACTATCATTGTGAAAGTTCTTGATACTCCTAGTGCTCCACTTAACCTTAGAGTTCAGGAAATTACAAGAGAGTCTGTCACACTTTCATGGGAACCTCCTGCCTTGGATGGAGCTGCTAAGATTAAAAATTACATTGTTGAAAAGCGTGAAACAACAAGGAAAACCTTTTCTGCTGTGGTAACAAATTGCCATAAATTGTCATGGAAAGTTGAACCACTTCAAGAGGGCTGTTGTTACTATTTTAGAGTCCTTGCAGAGAATGAACATGGTGTTGGAATACCTGCAGATATTACTGATCCTTTGAAAGTATCAGAAGTGCCACAATGCCCTGGTAAAATAAGTGTTGTAGACATCACAAAAACAAGTGTTTCCCTGGCTTGGGAAAAACCAATTCATGATGGTGGCAGTAGGGTTCTTCAGTACCTTGTTGAAATGCAAGTGAAGGGAAGTGAAAAATGGTCTGGTTGTGCAAATGTGAAAACATTAGATGCAGTTATTAAAAACCTGAACACTGGTGAGGAATACACATTTAGAGTAATTGCTATTAATGAAAAGGGAAAGAGTGACCCTAGAACACTTGCAGTTCCAGTACAAGCAAAGGATCTGGTTATTGAACCAGATGTTAGGCCTGCATTTAACAATTACAGTGTTCTTGTTGGAAAAGACCTGCAAATTGAAATTCCTATTTCTGGGCGCCCTAAACCAAAGGTTACATGGACAAAGGATGGTGAATCCATTAAATTTACAACAAGAGTGAACATTTCAAATACACCTCACAGTACAATTCTTAACATCAAAGAAGCTGCCAGAGAGGATGGTGGCATGTATGGAATCAATGTCAAAAATGATGTGGGGCAAAAAGATGCAACAGTGGAAATAATCACTCTTGACAAACCAGGACCGCCATCTGGCCCTGTAAAATTCCTTGAGGTCACAGTATCAAGTGTTACACTGTCTTGGGAACCACCAAAGTACACTGGTGGTTGCCCAATTTCAAATTATATTGTACAAAAGAGAGAGACAACTACCACTACATGGGAGAATGCTGCAGTTTATTTGGCTAGAACAAGTCTGAAAGTCCCCAGACTAAAAACTGGGGCAGAGTATCAGTTTAGGATTATTGCTCAAAACAAATATGGCAAAAGTTATGCTTTAGATTCCCCAGCTGTTGTTGCTCAGTACCCATATAGAGAACCAGGCCCACCCGGTACCCCATTTGTGTCATCGCTGTCAAGAGATCATATGGTTGTTGAGTGGCATGAACCTGTGTTAGATGGAGGCAGCGGCATTATTGGATATCACCTTGAAAGAAAAGAGAGAAACAGCATCCTTTGGACAAAGATAAACAAGACGTTGATTCAAGAAACAAAATTCAAAACCAGTCCTTTGGAAGAGGGAATAGAATATGAGTTCAGGGTATATGCCGAAAATATTGTTGGCATTGGCAGGTGCAGCAAAATTTCAGAGGGGTATGTAGCCCGTGATCCATGTGATTCCCCTGGCACCCCAGAAGCTATTCATGTCAGCAAGAATTCAATAACAATCCAATGGACAAAACCGGAATATGATGGAGGAAGTGTGATAACTGGTTATACTGTTGAGAAGCGCGATCTGCCAGAGGGACGTTGGGTGAAAGCTAGTTTTACAAATGTCATTGAAACCCAATTTACTGTTAGTGGGCTTACAGAGGGAGCAAAATATGACTTTAGAGTAATTGCAAAAAATGCTGTTGGCACCATTAGCAAACCATCTTTCAACAGTGGACCTATTGCTGCACTGGATGAAGTAGAGCCACCAAAGTTTTCAATTGATCCTGAATATACTCAAACTATTATTGTGAATGCTGGGGATACATTCAAACTCGATGCAGATGTCCATGGCAAACCAATACCTACAATAGAGTGGTTCAAGGATGATAAGAAACTTGAAAACACAATGAGATGTGAGATTAAAAACACTGACACCAGGGCTATGTTTGTCTTAAAGGATGCACTCAGGAATGATGGTGGGCACTATATTCTTCATCTCATCAATGTGGGTGGCTCACAAACTGTTTCATTCCAAGTAAAAGTACTGGACAAACCCAGTCCACCAGAAGGACCTCTTCGTGTCACAGGTATATCAAGTGATAAATGTACACTGTCATGGCACCCCCCCCAACATGATGGAGGAAGCCCTGTAGCTCATTATATTATTGAAAGACGTGAAACAAGCCGCCTTGCTTGGACCATTGTTGCTAGTGATTGCAAGGCCACAGTGTTCAGAGTGACAAACCTTCTCGAAGGCAGTGAATATATCTTCCGTGTCATGGCCGTCAACAATTATGGTGTTAGCGAGCCAATTAACAGTTCATCTGTAATTATGAAGAAACCATTTATCGTCCCTGGATCACCACAAATTCTGGAGGTGACTAACATTGCCAGGGATTCTATGACTTTGTGTTGGAGTGCACCAGAGAATGATGGTGGAAGTGAAATTACTGGCTATATAATTGAAAAGAAAGACCGTTCTGGAATTAAGTGGACCCGATGCAACAGACAAAAAGTCACTGATGTATGTTTTAGAGTGCAAGGTCTCATAGAGGATCATGAGTATGAGTACAGAGTGTCAGCTGAAAATGCAGCTGGAATTGGTGAACCAAGCTTACCTACATCATACTATAAAGCTTGTGATCCTAAATATAAACCTGGCCCCCCCACACATGCACATGTAATTGACACCACAAAGAGCTCCATTTCAGTGGCATGGGGAAAACCTCTTAATGATGGTGGAAGTCCTATTCAAGGATACATTGTTGAGATATGCAAAGCTAGTGAAGATGAATGGACTATGTGTACTCCACCAACTGGCCTGCGTGTTAATAAATTTGAAATAACCAAACTAGTAGAAAAAGAGGAGTATAGGATTCAGGTATGTGCTATCAATAAATTAGGTGTGGGTGAGCCTGCATTTATTCCTGAAACTGTGAAACCAGAGGACAAACTAGAAGTCCCTGAACTTCATCTTGATTCAGAATTAAGAAAAGGTATAATTATTCGTGCAGGAGGAACATTTAGAATCAATGTGCCTTTTAAAGGAAGACCAACACCAGAGATTAAATGGACTAAAGATGAAGGGGATTTGTCAGAGAGGGCCATAATTGAAAAGGGTTCAAATTTCACACAGCTTTCAATTGATTCATGTGATAGAAAAGATTCTGGAAAATATACTGTGTCCCTTAAGAACAGCAGTGGCAGTGCATGTGAATTTGTGCCAGTTAAAGTTTTAGACACACCAGGAGCGCCACTTAACTTAGTGGTAAAAGATATTAAGAAGGACTCCATTACACTTGTCTGGGATCCGCCAATTGTTGATGGAGGTGCAAAAATAAAAAACTATGTTGTTGACAAGCGTGAATCTACAAGAAAAGCATATGCTAATGTCACAACAAAGTGTAGCAAGACAAGTTTCAAGGTGGAAAATCTTGCAGAAGGAGCCCTATACTACTTTAGAGTTATGGCTGAAAATGAATATGGGATTGGTCTACCAGTTGAAACCAAGACTGCATCAAAGGCTTCTGAAGTACCTTTACCAGTAGGAAAGATCATGTTGACTGATGTCACTAAAGTAAGTGCATCTCTGGCCTGGGAAAAACCAGAGCATGATGGTGGAAGCAGAATTGTAGGCTACTTGATTGAAATGCAACCTAAGGGAACAGACAAATGGGGTGTAGCAACATCTGTCAAAACATGTGAAGGCACTGTCACTGGGCTAACAGCTGGTCAAGAATATTTGTTCCGAGTCCTTGCATATAATGAGACAGGAAAGGGTGAACCAAAGCTTCTTGCTGCTCCTGTCATTGCCAATGACTTAACCATTGAACCAAGCATAAAAGTACAATTTAATACATACAGTGTCAAAGCTGGTGATGATCTTAAACTGGAAATACCTGTATTTGGACGTCCCAAGCCGAAGGTTGCTTGGATGAAGAATGGACAAGCTCTTAAAGTGACATCGAGAATCAGTACTTCAAACACACCAATATCAGCCATTCTACAGATTACTGAAGCCAGTAAAGATGACTTTGGAAAGTATTCAATAAGTGCAACAAACAGCACTGGTACTGTTACAGAAGAAATTGGAATCATCATCCTTGATAAGCCTGGTCCACCAACTGGCCCTATTAAAGTAAAAGAAGTGAGCAATAGCTTTGTAACAATCTCATGGGAACCTCCATCTTACACAGGAGGTTGTCAGGTTAAGCACTATATTGTTGAAAAGAGAGACACCACTACAACAACATGGGAAACTGTAGCTGGATCAGTTGCCAGGACATCTCTTAAAATCACAAAGTTGAAAACTGGTGCTGAGTACCAGTTTAGAGTAATTGCTGAAAACAGATATGGTAAGAGTTCCTCCTTGGAGTCAAAGGCAATTGTGGTTCAATATCCATACAAACCTCCTGGGCCACCTGGAACTCCATATGTGAAATCTGCCACCAAGGATCAAATGATAATTGAGTGGAATGAGCCTGTCAATGATGGTGGAAGCTCAGTAATTGGCTACCACCTGGAAAGCAAAGAAAGAACTAGTATCTTGTGGACAAAGTTGAACAAAACTCTCATTACCGACACAATGTTTAAGATATGTAATCTTGAGGAAGGAATTGGTTATGAATTCAGAGTATATGCTGAGAATATCGTTGGTATTGGCAGAGTGAGCAAAGTTTCAGAAAGCTTTGTTGCTCGTGACCCATGTGATCCACCTGGCACTCCAGAGGCTATTTCTATTTCAAAGAACCATGTGGTAATACAGTGGACAAAACCTCAGTATGATGGTGGCAGCAAAGTGACAGGATACATTGTCGAAAAGAGAGACTTGCCACAAGGACACTGGATGAGGGTTAACTTTACCAATGTGATAGAGACTCAATTCACAATCACTAGTTTAACAGCAGACCAACAGTATGAATTTAGAGTAATAGCAAGAAATGCTGCTGGTATTTTCAGCGAGCCATCTGAAAGCACTGGTCCAATTACCACTACAGATGAAATTGAACCTCCAAGTGTTTCAATTGATCCTAAGTACCAGGATGTCATTGTTGTCAGTGCTGGAGAGAATTTAGTTCTTGATGCAGATATTCATGGAAAACCCATTCCTGATGTTCAGTGGCAGAAAGAAGGAAAGGAAATAATTAGGACACTACGCACTGAAATAAAAACAACACAGAAATGTGCCTCTATTACTGTCAAAGACTGTACGCGATTAGACAGTGGCCATTATGACCTTGTTTTAAGAAACAGTGGTGGCACTAAAACAGTTCCCATCACAGTGAAGGTTCGTGATAGGCCAGGCCCTCCAACTGGACCACTAACGGTAACTGGAATAATGTCTGATAGATGTGATCTAATTTGGAGAGACCCATCTCAGGATGGTGGTGCTAATATTTCTCACTACATTCTTGAGCAGCGAGAGACTAGCAGATTATCATGGACATTAGTGGATTCAAATATTCACACTACCAGTTACAAGGTGACAAAGCTCCTGGCAGGTGATGAATATGTTTTCAGAGTTATGGCTGTCAATAAATATGGAATTGGTGACCCACTGGCTTCTGAGGCAATAATTGCCCGCAACCCATATAAGCCACCAAGTGCACCCTCAACACCAGAAGCAAGTGAGATAACAAAATGTTCAATGGTTCTCTCATGGAATGCCCCAGAGAGTGATGGTGGAACTGAAATAATTGGTTATCACCTGGAGAAACGTGACAAAGATAGTGTAAGATGGACAAAATGCAACAGACAGAAGCTTTCTGACTTATATTTCAAAGTAACTGGTCTGTCTGAGGGGCATTTCTATGAATTCCGTGTGGCTGCAGAGAATGTTGCTGGTGTGGGAGCACTAAGTGACCTATCTTTGTTCTATAGAGCAATAAATGCAACAACTCCACCTGGTCCACCACATCATCCCAAAGTAACAGATCATACAACCTCATCTGTGTCCCTAGCTTGGGGTAAGCCAGCTACAGATGGTGGGGCATATATCAAAGGTTATATAGTTGAAATGAAAGAGGTCTCTGCTGAAGAATGGACCACATGTACACCTCCAGCTGGTTTACAGGCAAAATGCATAACAATAGAAAACCTTAAAGAAAATGCTGAGTATAACTTCCGGGTGTGTGCCTTTAATTCAGAGGGAGTTAGTGAACCTGCTGATGTTCATGGCTCTGTGACTGCTGTTGAAAGAATTGAGACACCAGAGATTGAACTTGATGCAAATCTTAGAAAAGTTGTCTCTGTTCGTGCAGGTGGATCACTTCGTCTATTTATTAAAATTAGAGGTAGACCTGAACCATCTGTCAAATGGGAAAAAGAAGAGGGGGCTTTAACTGAGAGAGCACTGATTGAAACTACTAGTTCATATACCATGTTTGTAATTGACAATGTCAATAGATTTGACAGTGGGAAATATGTCTTATTACTTGAGAATAAGAGTGGTACAAAGTCAGCATTTGTGAATGTCAGGGTGCTTGACTCACCAAGTGCACCACAGAATTTTGATGTCAAAGAAGTTAAGAAAGACTCAGTGACTCTTTACTGGGAGCCTCCTCTTACTGATGGTGGAGCCAAAATAACCAATTACATTGTAGAAAAGCGTGAGTCTACAAGAAAGGCTTACACAACTGTCACAAGCAACTGTGTGCAAAATTTCTTCAAGATAGAAGAACTTCAAGAGGGAGGAATATACTACTTCAGAGTTTGTGCTGTTAATGAGTATGGCTTTGGTCTGATGGCAGAAACAAAAAATCCAGTCAAAGTTGCCCAGGTTCCTATGCCACCAGGAAAGGTTACTCTTGTAGATGTTACCAAGAACAGTGTGACTCTGACATGGTTGAAACCTCCACATGATGGTGGCAGTAAAATTATTTGTTACAATGTAGAGATGCAGACAAAAGCCACAGACAAATGGATTGCATGTTGTACAGTGAAAGTTCTAGAAGCTACTGTGTCTAACCTTACTCCTGGTGAAACATACTCTTTCAGGGTAATTGCACTGAATGAGAAAGGCAAGAGTGAGCCTCAAGAACTTGGTGTGCCTGTTCGTGCTAAAGACATAGACATAGAACCTTCAATTAATATACTCTTCAATACTTATAGTGTTAAGGCTGGAGATGACCTAAACATTGAAGTTCCCATAAGAGGCAGACCTAAGCCAGTGGTTTCATGGAAAAAGGATGACCTACCTCTTAAGCAAACAACTTCTCTTACAATAATTAATACCATGGAGTCAAGCAAAATTGTAATTAAAAAAGCATCTATTGAGCATGTTGGGAAATATGAAATCACCCTAGCTAATACAGCTGGCACCATTTCCACAAGTATCAATGTTGTGGTTCTTGATAAGCCAGGCCCACCGGCTGCAGTAAAGGTTGAAGGTGTAACTGCTGACTCCATTACACTCTCATGGTCTCCCCCTGAATATGATGGAGGATGCTCCATTAATAACTATATTGTTGAGAAGAGGGATACCAACACAACAGTTTGGCAGATTGTTTCATCAAACATCGCCCGAAATTCTGTCAAGGTATCTCGGCTGACTCATGGTTCTGAATACCAATTCCGTATATATGCAATGAACCGCTATGGAAAGAGTAAGTCTATAGACTCACCTGGAATTACAGCAGAATATACATTTAAGCAACCTGGGCCACCTGCTACTCCCCGTGTGGTGCACGCTACCAAGTCCTTCATGCTTGTGACATGGAATGAACCAGTTAATGATGGAGGTAGCACAGTTCTTGGATATCATTTGGAACGCAAGGAAAGAAGCAGTATTCTGTGGACAAAGGTGAACAGAATGCTTATCAAAGATACTGAATTTAAAGTAACTGGCCTTGAAGTGGGTATGTTCTATGAGTACCGAGTATACGCGGAAAATATTGCTGGAATTGGAAAAGTCAGCAAAGTCAGTGAGTCTATAGCTGCTAGAGATCCATGTGATCCTCCTGGTCAACCAGTGGTTACAAGCATTACTAGATCTTCTGTTTCTCTCTCATGGGCCAAGCCTGAATATGATGGAGGGGCCAAAGTAACAGGTTACATTATTGAACGTAGAGATCTTCCAGATGGACGTTGGATGAGATGCAACTTTACTAATGTTCCTGAAACATACTTTGATGTTACTGGTCTTACTCAAGATCAGCAATATGATTTCCGTGTCACTGCAAAGAATGCTGCTGGGCTGTTTAGTGAGCCTTCAGATAATACAGGACCAATCACAGTTAAAGATGATGTAGATCCACCACGAATTATGATGGATGTCAAGTTTAGGGATGTTGTTGCTGTGAAGGCAGGAGAGACCCTAAAGATTAGTGCTGACATTGCTGGACGCCCACTACCAGTAGCATCATGGTCAAAAGATGGTAAAGAGATTCAGCCTAATATAAGGACTCAAATATCTGCAACAGATACTAGCACTATGGTAGTAGTAAAAGACAGCATTAGGAGCGACTCTGGAAAGTATGCCTTGACATTAAAGAATGTCGCTGGTACAGTAACGATGCCGGTGAAATGTGTGATCCTTGATAAACCTGGACCTGCAGCAGGACCGCTGTCAGTAACTGAGCTTACTGCAGAGGACTGTACATTGTCATGGGGACCACCACAAGAAATTGGTGGTGCAGAAATCACACATTATGTTGTTGAGAAAAGAGAGACCAGCAGTTTGGCATGGACAAATGTACAAGGAGAGGTGAAAACTAGTACATGCAAGGTCTCAAAGCTCCTCAAAGGCAATGAATACATTTTCAGAATTTTGGCTGTAAACAAATTTGGACTTGGTGAACCTCTTGAAAGCGAACCTGTCAAAATCACTGATCCATTCACCTTTGCAGTAGCACCAACAAGTGTTGAAATAAAGAATGTATCCAGTGTGGAGATGACTGTAACTTGGGCTAGGCCTGCTTCTGATGGAGGCAGTGAAATACGTGGTTATGTAATTGAACGACGTGAGAAATCAAATCTTCGATGGGTCAGAGTCAACAGGGAGCTTGTAAAGGAGGAAAGAGCTGTAGTATCTAAACTAAGAAAAGGAAGTGAATATGAGTTTAGAGTATTTGCAGAAAATGCTGCAGGTTTAAGTCCTCCAAGTGAGCCATCTGCTTCAGCTACGGCAAAGGACGCTTTACTTGTGCCAGCCCCACCTTCTAAACCAAAAGTTCTTGATTACACTAAGAGTTCAATTACAATTACATGGAACAAGCCATTGTCAGATGGTGGAACACCAATCCTTGGATATAGAGTGGAATACAAGAAAACAGAGGATGAGGAATGGGCTGTTGCTATTCAGATGACAAAAAGCACTGAATACACTGTTTCTGGCCTTACAGCTGATCTAGAATATGTCTTTGTTGTTAAATCAATAAACAAAATAGGTCTTAGTGAGCAATCTCCAATTTCTGAGCCTCAGGCAACAACAGACAGAAAGGAGGAACCAGTATTTGATGTTGATATTGAAATGAGAAAAATGCTGATTGTCAAGCATGGTCATTCATTTACGCTGACAGCACCATTTAAAGGAGTGCCAGTGCCTTCAGTCACATGGAACAAAGAAGACGTTGACCTCAAATCAAGAGCTACAATTGAAACAACTGGAAAATGCACATCTCTAACTATTGAAAAGGCAACAAGAAATGACTCAGGACAATACACTGTTACAGTGGATAATGGTGTTGGAACTGCAACTTTGCCATTGGTTGTCAAAGTTCTTGATTCCCCAGGACCACCGGTTAATGTAAAGATTAAAGATGTGACCAAAGACTCTGCCACAGTTACTTGGGAAGTCCCAGAGAATGATGGGGGTGATCCTGTGAAAGCCTATCATGTTGAAAAACGTGAAGCTAGCAAAAAGGCCTGGGTGTGTGTAACAAATAACTGCCACAATCTGGTCTATAAGATAGACGACTTGCAAGAGGGTTCAATCTACTACTTCAGAGTCATTGGAGAGAACGAATTTGGTATGGGTGTACCTGCTGAAACAAAAGATGCAACTAAGATAACAGGTAAGCTTTAGTTTTGTCTTGCCTGAATTAGTTATGTGGGTTTTTTTGCTTGTTTGTTTGTTTGGTATTTGTTTAACATTATAGTTCTAACACTAAATACATTCATTTGCATTCCAACAGAAGTACCAAGCCCACCTGCCAGACTTGGAGTAGCTGAAGTAACAAAGGACAGTGTTAAAATAGTATGGTCAAAACCAGAGTTTGATGGTGGAAGCAGAATTACAGGCTACCTCATTGATGCTCTAGAGAAGGGACAACAAAAGTGGGTGAAGTGTGCCACTGTAAAAGCCAATACCCACACAATTAAAGGTTTAAGAGAAAATGCAGAGTATTTCTTCAGAGTCCGTGCTGAAAATCATGCAGGACTCAGCGATCCAAAGGAACTGATCATTCCTGTGATTGTAAAAGATCAACTGGGTGAGTGACATTTACTATCTTATGTTTGTTTACTTGCTTCTGTTAAATCAAAATGTGAAAATCTGATTAAGCATGTGTTTCTATTACAGCTGCGCCTGAATTTGATATGAAGAACTTCCCACACAACACTGTTTATGTGAGGGCAGGATCAAATCTGAAGTTTGAGCTTCCTCTCACTGGCAGACCCATGTCAAAAGTGGCAATGACAAGAAACAATGTTCCAGTGAGGTGTGGAAAGAGGTTTAGTTTTGAAGTAACACCTGAGAGTCTTAATATTAGCCTCAAAGAAAGTATTGCAAATGATGCTGGAAGATATGACATTGTTGCTTCCAATGCCAGTGGAACCACCAAGATGTTCATTAATATACTGGTGTTAGATAGACCAGGTCCTCCAGTTGGTCCAGTTGAAATCAGTGATGTTGGAGAAACATCGCTCTGCCTAAAATGGTTACCACCTTTGTATGATGGCGGTAGCCCAGTGACCAACTATGTTGTGCTCCGACGTGAAACAAGCACACCAGCTTGGGTAGAGGTGTCCTCAACAGTTGCCAGGAATGCAATAAAAGTCAACAAATTAACAAAGGGGGAAGAATACCAATTCCGAATTAAAGCAGAAAATCGCCTTGGTATCAGTGATCACATAGATTCCCAGACTGTCACTGTGAAACTTCCATACAGTAAGTACTAATTTATTGTATTCTATATATGTCACTATAGTATTAACACAAATGTAACATTTATTGTTGACTGTCAATTTTAGCAATTCCTGGACCACCATCAACACCATGGGTGAGCTGTGTTTCAAGAGAAAGCCTTACAGTTTGCTGGCATGAACCTGTAGTAGATGGAGGAAACCCAGTATTTGGATACCATGTTCAAATGAAAGAACGAAGCAGCATTTTGTGGCAGATAGTTAACAAGACAGCCATCCCTGCTAACCAAATCAGACTGACAAAAATATGCCCGGGTATGATTTATGAATTCAAGGTTGCTGCAGAAAATTCTGCCGGTATTGGTAAATTCAGCAAAACATCAGAAGAAGTCCTTGCCATTGATGCTTGTGGTAGGTTCCTGGGATTATACAAGCAATTTTTTACATAAAATAAAAAGTACTTTTTAAACATTCAATAGTACATGCTAAATACTTGTTTTATTTTTAGAACCTCCGGCAAATGTGAGAATCTCTGAGATTACAAAGAACTCAGTTAGCCTTGCTTGGCAGAAGCCTCAATTTGATGGTGGATCTAAAATTACTGGCTACATGGTTGAGAGAAGAGATGCTCCAAATGGCAGATGGACAAAGGCTAACTTTACCAATGTTGTTGAGACAAATTTTACTGTGTCAGGCTTGACACAAGATCAGTCATATGAATTTAGAGTCTTTGCCAAAAATGCAGTTGGATCTGTGAGCAATCCATCTCTTATTGCTGGACCAGCAACTTGTGTTGACATTTCTGGTAGGTAACACTTATTATATTAACTAATGATTTTTATGTCTGTTGATTAAGTATTTATTGTTTAATGCTATTTTTAAATCTCCCCATTAGGTGCCCCAGTAATCGACCTGCCTCCTGAGTACCTAGATGTTGTGCAGTATAAAGCTGGAGCTTCAGTTAAGATAAGACTGGGAATTATGGCTAAGCCACTGCCAACAATTGAATGGCTCAAGGATGGAAAAGAATTAGTGTCAAGTTCACAGCTATCAATTGAGAGCACCACTGATTCATCTGCCATTCTTATCAAGGATGCCACTCGTCTTAACACTGGGACATATGAAATAAAGACCAAAAATGTGTTTGGCACAGCTTCTGCGTCAATCAGAATATTGATTCTAGGTCTGTTGTTAAGGCTTTGATGGCTTGAAGGAAATGACTTGTTTTTCTTATCTGAATTTTGCTTGCCCACAAATATTAATCATTTTATATTTTTTAAATTACTAGACAAACCAGGCCCTCCAGCTGGAAATATTGAATTCAAATCAGTAACCGCTGAAAATATAATAATTGCTTGGGAGCCCATAGCAGATGATGGAGGTTCCAAAGTCACTCACTACATTGTGGAGAAACGAGAGACAAGTAGAGTTGTGTGGTCTAGTGTTTCTGACTGCATGGAGGAACGCATAGTCTCTGTCCAGAAGCTGGTCAGAGGAGGCGAATATGTCTTCCGTGTCAGAGGAGTTAACAAATTTGGAGCCGGAGATCCTCTGGAGTCTGACCCAGTTACTGCCAAGAATGCATTTGGTATAATTATTTTGTATTATTTTTATATGGTCAAAAATAATATCATATATGACAATGGAAAATAAAATCGCTTTAAATATATTTTATATATTATTTGTAATATTTAAAATGAGTCAGACATTGCATATTCTGATCAAATTAAATAAAATAAAAAAAATTACATATATATTTCCAGTTACTCCTGGCCAACCAAGAACACCAGAGGCAACTGAAATCACAAGAACATCAATGAAAATTGTATGGGATAAACCAGGGGCGGATGGTGGTAGCAAGGTTACAGGCTACTATTTACAGAGACGTGATAAGAAGAATCTGCGTTGGATTAATGTCTACAAAGACCCCGTTTGTGACACCACAGCTAAGGTCCATCACCTGAATGAAGGAAATGAATATCAGTATCGTGTGTGTGCAATCAACACAGCTGGAGAAGGTCCATTCTCAGATGTTTCTGATTTTTACAAAGCAGCTGACCCTGTTGGTAGGTATTTCTCTGTCAGTTGTTCTTTAGTATTATGTTAAATAAATTATTGGATTTAGTAGTGTTTTAATATGGAATAATTCCTAACTGTATTTTGGAAATTCCCATTCAGATACACCTTCTGAGCCTACTAAGCTCAAAGTTGTGGATTCAACTAAAACATCAATTACTCTTGGATGGTCCAGGCCGGAGTATGATGGAGGCAGTGAAATTACTAGTTACGCTGTGGAAAAAAGAGTCAGTGAAGAAGGACAATGGGTCATGATAAGTCAAAAAGGTGAAGTCAGAACTACCGAGTATGTTGTTTCAGGTCTTGTGCCAGATACTGACTACTACTTCCGTGTATCTGCCATGAATTGTGCTGGCCGTGGAGACCCAATAGAGATGGAGGAACCTATCCAGGCTAAAGATATTCTCGGTATATACACATTTTCAACATTTTGTGTTGTTTTAGTGCATTTCCTTTAGTTACAAGTCTCATTACAGTATTTTTATTATTTTTTTTGCAGAGGAAGCTGAATTTGACAAAGATGTTGCAATGAGAACTCATTATATTGTGAAAGCTGGGAAGGATGTTGAGATTATGGTTCCTCTAAAAGGCAGACCTTCTCCTAGTGTCTCTTGGAAGAAACAAGACCAAGTCATTGATAATGACCCTAAATATGATATACACACCACAGATACTTCATCATGCCTTATACTTTCACAAGTAACTCGTAATGACAGTGGCAAATACACTTTAGAGATCTCAAATGGGGTAGGACAACCAAAATCATTGACATTAACTGTAAAGGTACAAGACAGTCCTTCTGCCTGTAGAAATTTGGCTTTGAAAGATGTCACTCGTGGAAAACTGACCTTATGTTGGGAACCCCCTCTTCTTGATGGTGGTGCTGAAATTACTAACTATATAGTGGAGAAAAGAGACTCTTCAAAGCGTACATATGCTGCTGTAACCAGCAAATGCCTGAAAACGACATATGAAATTGAAGAGCTGTCTGAGAAGATATCATACTTTTTCCGTGTATCAGCAGAAAATGAGAATGGAGTTGGCGAGCCATGTGAAACAGCAGACCCAATTAAAGCCACTGAGAAACCTGGTCCTATCAAAGAACTTGCAATGAAAGATTCCTCAAAAACTTCAGTAACACTACAGTGGAACAAACCAGATTATGATGGTGGTAGCATCATTACTGATTACATAATTGAAAAGAAGCTTCAAGGTCAAGAAGAATGGGCACCTGCTGGAACAAACAAGCATTGTGAGCATGTGGTCACAAACCTTAAGGAACTCACAGACATGTTCTTCAGAGTGTGCTCCAAAAATGAGAAGGGCAACAGTGACTTCACAGAGATTGGTCCAATTAAAGTGAAGGATTATATCATTTCACCAGAGGCAAACCTTGAGGACTATCCTGATGGACAAGTCAATGTTCGCATTGGTCACAATGTACATATTGAGCTTCCATACAGAGGAAAACCAAGGCCATTAGTTACTTGGCTAAAGGATAATTTGCCATTGAAAGAGAGTGAAAAGGTTCGCTTTAAGAAGACAGAGAACAAGGCAACTATTATGATAAAGAATGTCGAAAAAGAGAATGGTGGTAAATATACTCTTACACTTGACAACACTGTCTACAGGAAATCATTCCATATACATGTCGTTACCCTTGGACCACCATCCAGACCTATTGGGCCCATTCGTTTGGATGAAGTCAGAGCAGAAAGTATAAGGATATCTTGGGATAAACCGAATGATAATGGTGGTAGTGAAATCACCTGCTATAGTGTTGAAAAACGTGACACCTCTCAGGCAGATTGGAAGATGGCTTGTTCAAGAGTTATAGGAACTACATTCAATGTACCAAACTTAATCAAAGGAATTCAGTATCAGTTCAGAGTATATGCAGAGAATAGGTATGGTGTGAGTGAGCCTCTGATTTCACAAAATGTCATCGCCAAGCATGAGTTTAGACCTCCAGGGGCACCAGGCATGCCATTTGTCTACAATGTCACTAATGATGGTATGACTATTCAGTGGGAAGCACCTATCTTTGACGGTGGCTGTCCAGTACTTGGTTACCATGTTGAAAAGAAAGAAACAAACAGTGTTATGTGGCAAAAGGTCAACACAGTCTTGGTGACAGCTAAAGAATATAGGATCATTGGCCTTCTTGAAGGCCTGCAGTACCAGTTCAGGGTCTATGCTCAAAATGATGCTGGATACAGTCGTATGAGTGATGAGAGCAAACCAACTACGGCCGTTTCTCCTGTTGGTGAGTTAATATGGTTTATTTAGTTTTGAAAAATGTGACAAAATCCTTGATTCCTCCTGCAAACTTATGTCTTAACTTATGAATCTCTTAATGATATTTCTATCATAGATCCTCCTGGAACTCCTGACTATGTTGATACAACAAGTGAATCTGTGAAATTGAAATGGGATGCACCTAAAAGAGATGGCGGAAGTAAAATTGTTGCTTACAACATTGAGAAACGTCAGGGCCAGGGGCGTTGGTTAAAGACAAACTTCACAGATGTAACTGAGACTGAGTTTATAGTGACTGGTCTAACTTGTGGTGAACGATATGAGTTCAGAGTTATAGCAAGGAATGCCATTGGCACCATCAGCCCACCTTCTCAGTCTTCTGGCTATGTTCTCATCAGAGATGAAAGCTGTAAGTCAAGTTGTAAGCAATTAAATTAAGTTCACTTTCAGTGCTCCTTGTATTTTAGCTAATGAAAATTTTTTTCCCCTCTTGTACAGCCGCTCCAAATATTGAATTTGGACAGGAGTACTTTGAAGGGGTTGCCATCAAAGCAGGGGAAAACATTAAGCTTAAAGTCTCAGTTACAGGAAGACCAACCCCCAAGATCCAATGGTTCAAGGATGATGTTGAACTAACAAAGAAAATGGTAGATATCACAACAACTGCTGGCTCAAGTACCCTCTTTATTAGAGATGCTGACCGCTCTCACCGTGGGATGTATACTGTAGAAGCCAAGAACCACTGTGGAACCAAGAAAGAGCAAATGAAAGTCGAAGTCTTTGGTATGCATAATCTTATTTTGCCTAGCACAAGTTTTCGAATATATGTATGTTTTATTCATTGCATCTAATTATTGTGGTACTTTTAGACACACCTGGAGAGCCTGTTGGACCAATTATCTTCACAAACATCACAGAGGGCAAAGTCACATTTTCATGGAATCCACCAGAAAATGATGGCTGCTCTGAGGTCACTCATTATGTTATTGAAAAGCGAGAGACCTCCAAAATTTCCTGGACACTAGTTACAGATCACTGTGAAGAATGTTCATACAATGCTACCAAACTGATTAAGACCAATGAGTACCAGTTCCGTGTATCTGCTGTAAATAAGTTCGGGGTCAGTAGACCACTCGATTCTGTTCCTGTCATTGCCCAATTGCAATACAGTAAGTGTAACTGCACATTATTATCTAATTTATCATACACTATTGCAAACAAATGCAAGTTTTTAAAAAAAATATTTTTATTTCCTGAAGCCACTCCAGACTCTCCAGGTACTCCTGATGCCACCAAGGTTGATGGAGAGAGTATTACAATCAGTTGGACTGCACCAACAAATGACGGAGGAAATGCAATTAAGCATTACATCGTTGAAAGACGTGAGAAGAAGACTGGGCGCTGGGTGAAGGTCTTGACTAGGAAACCAATTACTGAGGCTGCTCACAGAGTAACTCATCTCACTGAGAATGTGGAATATGAATTCCGTGTTTATGCTGTTAATGATGCTGGAGTTGGTGCACCAAGTAATATTTCAATACCTATTAAATGTGCAGAGCCAACTGAAGAACCAGATGGTCCTTCAATTGTAAATGTTATAGATACCACCAACACATCGGTCAGTCTGGAATGGACCAGGTCTGGTTATGACGGGGGCATGGAGGTCCAGGGATACATCATTGAGATGTGCAAGGAAGCTGAAAAAGAATGGAAAAGAGTCAATGAAGATCTTTGCACTCTCACAAAGTACACTGCCACTGGTTTGGAAACAGGTGCAGGGTACAAGTTCCGCATTAGTGCAGTCAATGCAGTTGGAAAGGGTGAACCGAAAGAGATCCATGAGCCAGTACATGCACTAGATAGGCTGTGTGCACCAGAAATTGATATTGATGCAAGCTTCCAACAAACACACATTGTGAAAAGTGGTAGTAGTGTCTGCCTCAGTATAGCTTTTAAAGGAAAGCCAACACCAAAAGTTTCATGGATGAAGGTAGATGGAGTGCTTGGGGTAATGGCTGATGTAGCTGCCACAGAGACATTCACCTCTTTGACACTGGGAAATTGTACACGATATGACAGTGGAAAATACACTCTCACCCTTGAGAACAGCAGTGGTAGTAAATCCATCACTTTTACAGTTAAAGTGCTGGACACACCTGGAGCCCCAGGCCCTCTCATGTTCAAGGACGTTACAAGAGGTGCCCTTACACTTATGTGGCAGCCTCCAGTCAATGATGGGGGTGCATGTGTACATCACTATGTTGTAGAGAAGCGTGAGGCTAGCCGACGTACATGGACAGAAGCAGCACCCAAATGCACTCAAACAATTTTGAGAATTTCTGAGCTCCTGGAAGGAGTACCCTACTTCTTTAAAGTAAAGGCAGAAAATCAGTATGGTCTTGGTGAGGCTTATGAAATGCCTGATCCAATTATTGCCACTGCTGAGCCAGCTTCACCCAAGAGACTAGACATTATTGATACCACTGATACAACAGTTTCTCTTGCCTGGATGAAGCCTGAACATGATGGCGGCAGCCGTATCACAGGTTACTATGTGGAGGCTAAAGCAAAGGGAACAGATAAATGGGTTGTTGGAGGTTCTACCAAAAACCTAAGTCTTGTTGTTGAGGGCTTAACAGAGGGTACAGAGTATGAATTCCGTGTTAAAGCTAAGAATGATGCAGGTTACAGTGTACCTAGAGAGGCTCTCTCTTCTGTTGTTGTTAAAGAGCCCCGTATTGAGCCAACTGCAGATCTCAGTGGCATTACCAACCAGCTTATCACCTGCAAGTCTGGAGGTTCATTTGAAATTGATGTACCAATTAGTGGCAGACCAGCACCAAAAGTCATTTGGAAGCTCGAGGAAATGAGACTAAAAGAAACTGACAGGGTCTCAATCAAGACCACCAAAAATCGGACCACTCTAACTGTTAAAGAAAGTATGCGAGGTGATGGAGGAAGGTACTTCCTTACCCTTGAGAATGTGGCTGGATCTAAGACTTTCACTGTAACTGTCAATGTTATTGGCAGACCCAGTCCTCCAGAAGGGCCAATAGAGATTTCTTCAATCACAGCTGGGTCTTGTGATTTGTCATGGAATGAGACAGAAGATGATGGTGGAACTGAAATAACAAACTACATAGTAGAGAAGCGTGAGTCTGGTTCAACTGCCTGGCAGCTTATCAACTCTAGTGTGAAACGAAGAACACTCCATGTTTCACATCTAACCAAGTACATGCAGTACACGTTCCGTGTCTCTGCAGAAAACAGATTTGGTGTGAGCAAACCAACTGAGTCAGAAACCATTGTTGCAGAGCATCCATTTGGTAAGCAATTACTTAGATATTAATTAATTTTAAGTTACTTTTAACAAAAAATTGTATTGTTATATAATTTTTCTGGTCTACTGTTACAGTTCCACCTGGGCCTCCAACCAGACCAGAAGTGGTTGCTGTTTCTGCTAACAGCATGAGCATTCGCTGGGAGGAACCATACCATGATGGTGGTAGCAAGGTCACTGGGTACTGGATTGAGAAAAAGGAACGCAACACTATTCTTTGGGTTAGAGAAAATACCGTCCCTTGTTTTGAGTGTTACTACAAAGTGGACAGCCTTATTGAAGGTCTTGAGTACCAGTTCAGAGTGTATGCTATGAATAGTGCTGGACTCAGCAAAGCAAGTGAAGCCTCAAAGAAAGCTGTGGCTCAAAATCCAGTTGGTAAGTTTAACAAAATTAATCCATGAATTAGTTTTTCTCAGATACACTTTTTTAAACATACTAAATTATTTAATATATTTACCTATCAAGATCCCCCAGGCAAGCCAGAAGTAACTGATGTGTCAAGATCAACAGTGTCAATTAAATGGTCTGTGCCTCTAAATGATGGTGGAAGCCCAATTGTAGGTTACATTGTTGAGCGTAAGCCATATACCATCACTGGAGAGGGTAAATGGCTGAAGTGTAATTACACTAATGTTACTGATACAAACTTCACTATAACTGCACTGGAAGAAGGGGAAGAATACGAGTTCCGTGTGATTGCAAAGAATGCTAATGGGGTGCTCAGCATGGCATCGGTTTCAACAGGAGCAGTGACTTGTAAAGCTGAATACAGTAAGGCTGGAATTTCACTTGGAGATATTGTTGTGAAATACTGTTTTCAAAAGTCTAAAATAGTATTTATTTCTTTTAATAGCACCTCCAAAAGCAGAACTGGATAGCAAACTTCTTGTGGACAAAGTTACTGTCAGAGCAGGGTCAGACCTGGTTCTTGATGCTGCTGTGGGTGGAAAACCTGATCCAAAAGTCTGCTGGGCCAAGGGACAAAAGGAGTTAGAACTTTGTGAGAAATATTCTTTACAGTATACTAGCACCCGTGCGCTGGCCATTATCAAGTTCTGTGACCGAGATGATACTGGAAAGTATATTCTGACAGTGAAGAATGCCACAGGAACAAAAACTGCTGAAGTCAATGTGAAGGTGCTTGGTAAGTTAAATAATTCTGCATATTTGAGAGCATAATCATATAATAAATTATATTTAAAAGAGAACAATCAACTTAGCCCTAGGTGTTCCATCATTCTACTTTGCTGTTTTTTTCAAGATACACCGGGTCCATGCCAGGAGATAAAAGTAAGCAATGTAACTGAGGAGAAATGTACTGTGTCCTGGAAACCACCACTTGAGGATGGTGGTGACCTCATCACACACTATACTGTGGAGAGAAGGGACACTAACAGACTCAACTGGGTCACTGTGGAGGCTGAATGCAAGGCCCTTGTATGTGGAATTACTAGGTTGTTCAAGAATCATGAATATATTTTCCGTGTCAGTGGTGTAAACAAGTATGGAGTTGGTGTGGCACTTCAGTCTTCACCAATTTTCGCAAGAAACTCATTCAGTAAGTAAAAGGTTTAACTTTTCTTTTTTATTTTGCAGTGAATTAAATGGGTTTTTTTTTAGTAAAATGTGGGATAGAAGTAATGTGCTAATTTATTCTTTTGTTCATCTGCAGCTGTTCCATTGCCTCCAGAAATACCTGAGATTATTGCTGTCGGAAAAGACTTTGCAACAATCGAGTGGCTAAAACCTGAAAATGATGGTGGTAGTGAAGTCATAAGCTATCTGATTGAGAAGAAAGAGAGAAAGAGCATCAGATGGATCAAGGTTAATAAAGATTCTATACTCAAAGACACAACCTTCAAGGTTACTGAACTACAAGAGGGCAACATTTATCAGTTCCGTGTTACAGCCATCAACGCTGCTGGAGAAAGTGAGCCTAGTTTAGCATCCATGTATGCAGTTTGCCGAGTACCAACAGGTAAATTATTCACAGACTGTTTCGGGGTATCCAAATTAATATAGTAAGTAAATGCATAATGTTTTTAATATGCATAAATATATCAAATATGTGTCTACAGACAAACCAGATGCTCCTTCAATTCCACGTGTAACAGACACCCACAGAGACAGCATTAGTCTGGCTTGGACAAGACCAGTTGTAGATGGAGGTGCTGATGTTATTGGTTACATTCTTCAAATGCAAGAATTAGGCACAGAGGAATGGATCAAGACCCATGAGAAGAATCTTAGAGTAACAGAATATACTGTGATAGGTTTGACAACTGGCAAAAAGTACTGCTTTAGAGTTGCTGCAGTCAATGTCAATGGTGTAGGTGACTTCAGTGAGCCATCTACTGAAGTAGAGCCCATTGAAAGACTTGGTAAGACTTAATACAAGTCAACAAGTACTTACATTTATTCACCTATGAAAGATAAAAGATTTTTAGAACTACAAAAATGTATTGTGTTTTTCAGAAATACCTGACCTTGAGCTTCCTGATGATCTAAAGAAGACAGTTTGCCTGAGAGCAGGAAGCTCACTTCGTCTCCATGTAACTGTTACTGGAAGACCAGTTCCAGCTATCACCTGGAGCAAGCCTGATGTGGATCTCCATAACCGTGGATTTATTGAAGTGACAGATACTGCCACAACTCTTATCATTGACAAGGTGCACCGCTATGATGCTGGAAAATACACCCTTGAATCCTCTAATGCAGCTGGCAAGAAGGATGCTAGCATTCTTGTCAAGATCTATGGTATGTTACATATGTAATATCTAACTTTAATAACAAAGTTACTGTTATATTAACTGAGTATGTATGCACATTTGTGTGTAGACAAGTGACAAATTAAAGGGGGGAAAAATCATAAATCAGTAAGGTGTTAAACCAATTAATCTCTCTCTGGAACTGTACTGCAGAGATGAAATACCATTAACACAAAAGATATTAAGTCAGTTGGCGTTTTTATTATGGTGATGGTGAAGACTGATTTTTAATACATTGCTACAAATTTGCCTTAGTTATTTAACTGGTTTATCTGACTGTAAAGGTGATAGCATATAAGCATTCAATTAGCTTTTAAGCCCTGTGAATGAAGGCATTGTCATTCTTTCAATTTTGATACACTGTACTGTTTTGCAATGACACTTTTCTTTAAGGGGACTTTTATAAAATTACCAGTTTTTACTTCATCACATGGGACTGTTTCTATAGTGAATGAATGGGACATCTTCATGCGCATGAAACAGTAATAAGCAATAATGCTCACAAACACCAGCATCTAGTTACATCCATTTTTGTAAAAGTGGCACAAGCGCACTTCCAATTTACGCAATGCACAAGCATTTGCAATTGGTAGTGGAGTCCCTCGAAATGCTTCAGAAAGCCTACAGTAATAAAGCAGTGAACTATTTTGAGAGGCATTTGCACTTAAAATTTGCTGGGATGTCACGGTAGGATGAAATGTTTCCCCCTTGATGCTTAAATGCCACTCTAAAAACCTCACTCACTGCTTCATTGCCATCAATTTCAAGGTTCTCCACTGCTTATTTCTCCCAGTTTGTCACAGAAATTTATACTTGTTCTCTGCTCAGTAGTAAAAACGCAAATATAGGCAAAAATACATGTAACAATTGCAAAAACACATGTAGCACAGGTCCCGATTTTGACAGCATGACATACTGCACAGTGACCCATAAAGATCACTGCTTGCTCTTTCTGCATGCACAAGACCATGCTACACTCTGTTTGTTAGCTACAGGAATAGTCCAGGGACATTTTGATCCCACCTTATAGATAGACCCTGCTTGGTTGTTTGTTTGACGTTTAACTATGCTTTTCAATTGTAGATACTCCTGGACCAACAGGACCCATTAAAATAAAGGAGCTTACAACAGAGTCTGCTCATATTACATGGGATGCCCCTGAGGTTGATGGTGGAGCACCTGTTAACAATTATATCATTGAGAGAAGAGAGACATCAATGAGAGCTTACAAAACTGTAACTTCCAAATGCAGCAAGACATCATATAAAATTACAGGACTGTTAGAGGGAATGCTCTACTACTTCAGAGTGTTGCCAGAAAACCTCTATGGCATAGGTGAACCTCGTGAGACATCAGATTCTGTGTTAGTGTGTGAAGTACCACTGCCTCCAGCTAAACTTGACATTGTAGATATCACAAAGTCTTCTGTTACTCTTGGATGGGAGAAACCTAAACATGATGGAGGCAGCAGAATCCTTGGCTACATTATTGAAGCTTGCAAGGCTGGTACCGACAAATGGATGAAGGTTGCTACTTTAAAATTAACAGACTTTGAATACACTATTGAGAAACTGAATGAAAATGAGCAGTACCTATTCAGAGTACGTGCTCTCAACAGCAGGGGTGTCGGTGAACCCAAAGAAATTGTTACCCCTGTCACAGTACAAGAACAAAGAGGTGTGTATCATTCAGTATTTTAAAATAAAATTAAATGTAATAGATCAAGATTTGTTTGACTCACATTTCTTTCTTTTTCAGTTATGCCAAAGGTTGATCTATCAAGCATTCCACAAAAGATGATCAGTGTTTTGGCAGGCAAACCCCTTGAACTTAATCTACCAATCATTGGAAGGCCACCTCCAGTTTCCTCCTGGTACTTTAATGACAATAAGTTGAAGATACAAGAACGTGTGAAGATTCAGTCTACTGCGAAATTCTCTAAGTTAACTGTTCTTCACACCACAATTGATGATACTGGAGAGTATAACCTTGAACTAAAGAATATTACAGGAATTACTACAGAGACGATCAAAGTAATCATTCTTGGTAAGTCAGTCGTCTGTAGGTAACTTGTCAATCTGCCAGCTCTCTCTCTCTCTC
>JAQMYF010000012.1:19798770-19816915 GCA_030014195.1 Neosilurus mollespiculum | reverse complement strand
AACGTTCATCATTTGACAGTAAAACCCACAGTATATATATATATATATATATATATATATATATATATATATATATATATATATACACACACACACATACATACATACACATACTTACACACATACATATAATTTCTTCTTTTTTTTCTTTTTTCTTTTCAGATAAACCTGATCCACCTAAAGGACCTATTCGCTTTGAAGAGATAGATGCAACCTCAGTTACAGTAAGCTGGGACCCACCAGAGAGAGATGGAGGTGCTCCTGTAACTAACTATGTTGTTGAACAACGTGATGCCCATCGTCCAGGATGGGTACCTGTTTCCGAATCAGTCAGCAGGCCAACCTTCAAATTTGACAGGTTGACAGAAGGAGACGAATATGTCTTCCGTGTTTCAGCGGTTAATCGGTATGGTGCTGGAGACTTCTTGCAATCGGAAATTGCGGAATGCAGGAGTTCTAAATGTAAGAACAACAATATAGTTCATATTATTTTTCAATAATTTTTATAAAATTTATATATTCCATATTGTGTAAAATGCAATCTGGTAAACACTGCCGTTTCTCTGGTGACAGCTATTCCTGGACCACCAGGCCGCCCAATAATATTTGATGTGTCTCGTGATGGCATGACCGTTGCTTGGGAACCACCAGATGAGGACGGTGGTTTGGAGATATCTGGCTACATCATTGAGCGCAAGGAGGTCAGAGCTGACAGATGGGTCCGTGCTAATAAGAACCCTGTGACAATGACAAGATATAGATCCACTGGTCTTATTGAGGGCCTGGAATATGAACACAGAGTCACAGCCATTAATGCTAGAGGTGTTGGCAAACCCAGTCTTCTCTCAAAACCGGCTGTGGCAACTGATCCAGTCGGTAAGTATATATTACATATGTATTTTTTAAAAACATATTTATCTTTGTG
This sequence comes from Neosilurus mollespiculum, assembly GCA_030014195.1. Taxonomy (NCBI): domain Eukaryota; kingdom Metazoa; phylum Chordata; class Actinopteri; order Siluriformes; family Plotosidae; genus Neosilurus; species Neosilurus mollespiculum. The sequence goes on along the minus strand of JAQMYF010000012.1, from coordinate 19,815,990 downwards.
TGGTGAAATAATTAGATTTATATTTATAACAATTGCCAATTTTTACAGATCCACCTGGCTCACCTCAAAACCCAAGAATCATAGACACTACAAAGACATCTGTGTCTTTGGCCTGGAATCCACCTGATGAGGAGGGTGGCTCAAAAGTGACTGGTTATCTAATTGAGATGCAGAAGGTTGGAAGTGTAGCCTGGATTAAGTGCAATACTACACCTACAATGATATGTGAATACACCCTGACAAAAATGCCGCAAGGTGAGGAGTTCAGATTCAGAGTCTTTGCTTGTAATGCTGGTGGACCAGGTGAACCTGCTGAAGTGCCAAGAACAGTCACTGTGACAGAGATGCTTGGTAAGATGTCACTTCATATTTATAAGTACATATATCATTATGTACTGTCAACTTACTTGTAATTAACTGTTTGAATATTTTGCTTTATTTCAGAACCTCCAAGTCATGATCTTGATACTAAGTACAAAGATTTATTTGTTGTCCGACATGGAGCAGTCATCAAACTTTCAATTCCGATCAAAGGCAAGCCAACACCTGTTTGCAAGTGGACAAAGGATGGCTCTGAAATCACTAACCGTGCAATGATTGCCTCCGGTGAGGATATTACTGAGCTTGTTATCAAGGACGCTGAACGGTCTGACTCTGGTGTATACGTTCTCCATCTTGAAAACAAATGTGGCAAAAAGACCATGCAAATCAAGGTCAAGGTTATTGGGCGTCCATCAGCTCCTGAAGGTCCTCTTGTATTTGAAGATATTCAAGCTCATTCTCTAAAAGTGAGCTGGAAGCCACCAATAGATGATGGTGGCACGGAAATCCTTGGATATATTGTGGAACGACGTGAGGTGACAAAGGCAGCCTGGTACACTGTGGACTCCAGAGTTGTTGACACATCTTTGGTGGTTAAAGGATTAGAGGAAAATGTTGAGTACCACTTTAAGGTGACAGCAGAAAATAAGTTTGGCATAAGTGGCTCCCTTAAATCTGAAAAACCAGTTGTACCAAAGACTCCAATTTGTAAGTACTTTTCAACTCTCAGTATCAAATATATTGACTGGCTATAATTAACTATAAAATTAAAAAAATTCTTGTGTGTTTATAAAATAGGTGTACCAGAAGCTTCAAGTGCACCACCAGAGATCATGGATGTTACTAAGTCCTCTGCTAATCTGGCTTGGAGTAAGCCTAAAGATGATGGTGGATCACAGATCATTGGATACTTTATTGAGTATAAAGAGTTGTCATCTGACAAGTGGATTCGCCATGAGACTAGGGTCACTTCCACCATGTACACCCTTAGTGGACTTACTACTGATGCAGAATATCAGTTCCGTGTGATTGCTGTAAATGACATTGGAGAGAGTGAACCTGGACCTTCATCAGATTCTGTCATATGCAAAGATCCATTTGGTAAAGAGACATGTCTTTTTTAAATTATACAGATTTACTTAAATAACATACATAATACATAGCATTTAAATAACATATTAGCCACTTCTGAGTTTAACAGAATTAAAAAAAAAACTCTACACAACTGTTATTGCCTTCTTCCTGCTGCAGACAAACCAAGTCAACCAGGAGAGGTTGACACATCAACTGTAACTAAAGATTACATAACTATTCGCTGGGAAGCTCCTCAGTGTGATGGTGGAAAGCCAGTTCTTGGTTACTGGGTTGAATACCGAAAATCAGGAGAGAGCACATGGAAGAAATGTAACCGGGAGTTATTAAAGGAAAACCAGTTTACTCAGGGTGGTTTGCAAGAGGCCACTGAATACGAATTTAGAGTGTTTGCTGAAAATGAAACTGGAATCAGCAGGCCTCGTAGGACTGCAGCAGGAATTAAAACCAAACTAAGTGGTAAGTATTATTTTTTTTTTACTTCATATTTAAAATATATAACTTAGATATTTATATTCTTAACAACAACAAAAAACCTATATGTTTTGCATTTGGATCAGTTGGAACTAAGCCAGCCCTCAGAAAAGAGATGGATGAAGTCACTGCCAAGCTTGGACAGACAGCCACCCTAAAATGTCAAATCATTGGAAGGCCTGTACCAGAAATTAAATGGTACAAAGGTGGAAAGGAAATCAAAGAGGGACGTAAATATGCTGCAACCTCTGATGGCCGTAACCTTACTTTAACAATCTCAACAGACCAGCAAGAAGACGAAGGCTTGTACACATGCAAGGCTGTGAATGAAGCTGGAGAATGTGAGACCAGTGGAACTTTGGTTCTTGAAGCAGCACCTCAATTCCCTGTTCCAATAAAAGACAAAATCTTTGCAGCTTGTGGTACCACTGTACGTATTCATGCTGTGTATATAGGTCGCCCTGTGCCCAAAATCATGTGGCTTCATGGGGCCAAACCTGTGGAGCCCTCTGAAAATGTCATCATTGAGAACACTGAGCATTACACTCATTTGATTTTGAAGAATGTCCAACGCAGGGTGCATGGTGGAAAGTACAGAATCAGGATCAACAACTACTTTGGTGCTGTGGATACTGTCACTCAACTTGAAATCCTAGGTGAGGATTTTTAATTAAAAAAAATATGTTCAATACACTCATAGTAATTTTATGTAATTTGAGTGTTTTAAAAACTGTAAATAAACTCTTTTTATTTCAGACAAACCTTACATGCCAGAAGGGCCTATTGTTCTTGAGGCTTTATTGAAGAATTCTGTCATAATAAGTTGGAAGGCACCAAATGATGATGGTGGATCAATGATAACAAACTACATTGTGGAGAAGCAAGAAGACAAAGAAAGTGCCGAGTGGCAACTTGTCTCATCATCTATTACAGGCACCTCATGTCGCATTCCCAATCTTGTGGAAAACGAAGGTTACTTCTTCCGCATTTCAGCACAAAACCGTTACGGTATCAGTGAACCACTGGAAACTCCATCGGCTATTATAATCAAGAGTCAATTAGGTAAGCTTAGAAATATTAAGAAATAGCCATTCAAAATGCAAAGACATTTTGGGTAATTGACTTGTGCCTTGTGTTTTACAGATAAGCCAGGTGCACCACTTAAACCCGTTGTATCTGGAGTGACCAAGACATCCTGTGTTGTTTCTTGGAAACCACCTCTTAGTGATGGTGGTTCCAAGATCAAAAGCTACAGTCTTGAAAAGAAGGACAAAAAGAAAGCTGAATGGGTTGCTGTAACCACTGATGAGATTCATCAGACTGTTTATTCAGTAAAGGGGCTTACAGAAGGCCTGGAGTACATTTTCCGTGTGAAATGTGAAAATCTTGGCGGACAGAGTGATTACAGTGAAGAGTCTGACCCTGTTGTTCCAAGAACTGATGTTGAAGTATGTGCTCCTGCCTTTAAAGAAGACCTCAGGAGTATGAGTGTGAAATACAACAGCAATGCAATATTTGTTTGCAAGATAACAGGACAACCCAAACCTGTGATCAAATGGTTCAAGCGTGGCAAAGAAATTCAAGCAGATGGAATGAAAATAAAGATCCAGGAATTCAAGGGAGGTTACCATCAGCTTGTCATTGCTAATGCTGATGAGGAAGATTCAACTGTTTATCAGATCAGAGCAACAAACCAGGGTGGCTCAATTTCTGCAACTGTTTCTCTTGATGTTGAAAGTAAGTTTACAAAATGCAGCAGACTATGTTAGCAGTTTATTTTAGCATTATGAATTTGTTGTAAAAACACATTTTTTTTTTTTTTCAGTACCAGCAAAGATTCATTTACCCAAGAACCTACAAGATAAAGAGGCCATCTGTGCACTTCGTGGTGAAGTGGTGCACATCAAGATTCCATTCAGTGGAAAGCCAGACCCGGTTATCACATGGCAGAAGGGACAAGATCTTATTGATAACAATGGACATTATCAAGTCATTGTCACAAGGTCGTTCACATCTCTTGTGTTCCCGAATGGAGTGGATCAGAAGGATGCTGGTTTCTATATTGTTTGTGCGAAAAACAGATTCGGCATTGACCAACAAACCGTTGAACTTGAGGTTGCAGATGTCCCTGATCCACCTCGTAGCATCAAGACCAGCGATGTGTCTAGGGATTCTGTTACTCTTAATTGGGTGGCACCTGCCAGTGATGGAGGAAGTAGAGTTCGAAACTACATTATTGAGAAGTGTGCCACTACAGCAGAGAGATGGATCCGTGTAGCCCAGTCACGTGATACGCATTACACCGTCACCAACCTGTTTGGAAAAACAAGCTACCAATTCCGTGTAATAGCAGAGAACAAATTTGGCCAGAGTGCACCATCTGAACCAAGTGGATCAGTTGTGACAAAGGAAGATAAATCAAGAGTTCTTAATTATGATGAGGAAGTTGATGAAAGCAGATCTGTTGCTCGAGGTAAAGCTCCTCATTCAGAGGTTAAGAATGTACACAACAAATATATGATCGCTGAAGAGCTTGGCCGTGGGCAGTTTGGCATTGTTCATCGCTGTGTTGAGATTAGTTCAGAGAAGACGTATTTTGCCAAATTTGTGAAGGTAAAAGGTGCAGATCAAGCAATAATAAAGAAAGAAATTGCCACCCTTAATGTGGCACGTCATAAAAATTTCCTGCAGCTCCATGAATCATTTGACAGTGCTGAAGAACTAGTCATGATATACGAGTTTATATCTGGTGTCGACATATTTGAGCGTATTGGCACAGCTAACTTTGAGCTCAGTGAACGTGTAATTGTTAATTACATCAGACAGGTATGTGAAGCTCTTGAGTTCCTACACAGCAAAAGTTATGGCCATTTTGATATCAGGCCAGAGAATATAGTGTACACCACAAGAAGGGGAACTACTGTCAAAATTATCGAATTGGGACAAGCTAGACATCTCACTCCTGGAGAACAAATCAAGATTCAGTATACAGCAGCTGAGTATTCTGCACCTGAAATTCATCAAAATGAGTTGGTCAGCACTGTCACAGACATGTGGTCTGTTGGTGTCCTAGTATATGTTCTCCTCAGTGGAGTCAATCCTTTCATTGCTGAAACTAACCAACAAATGATCGACAACATCTCCAATGCTGAGTACAGTTTTGACGATGAGTACTTTAAAGAGGCAAGTGTTGAAGCATTAGACTTTATAGATCGCCTTCTTACTAAAGACCGTAAACATCGTATGACAGCTGCTGAAGCTCTGAATCATCCTTGGCTGACAATGAACACAGAGGAGCTCAGCAGCAGGTCAATCAAGATCACAAGACACAAGAGATACTACCAATCTATGGTCAGAAAAGAATGGAACACTGTTGTCTCATCTGCACGTATTGCTAGTGGTGGTGCTATCAGAAGTCAGAGAGGTGTAACAGTAGCCAAGGCAAAGATTGCACCATTTGAACATGGTCCACTTGCTGGGCAAATTAAACATAGTGTTGCTGATGAAGGTGATGATGTCAAATTCATCTGCAAAATGGACAACTATGATAGCAGTACTGAGGTTACATGGTACTGTGGAGTTCGACAACTAGAGGAAAGTGCCAAATGTGAAATAACCTATGATGAGGGGCTTGCTACAATAACTATCAAGGGTATTACTAGATCAGATGATGGAACATACAGATGCAAGGTTGTTAATGAATACGGTGAAGACAGTGCATATGCTGAACTCTTTGTTAAAGGGGTCAGAGAGTATCGTAACTTCTTCACTGCACGTGTGGTAAGGAAAGTCAAACGCAGAATAGACACAGCCCGTCTTCTTCAAAGACCTCCAGAATTCACTCTTCCACTGTGCAATCGGACTGCTTACTTTGGTGAAACTGTTCGCTTTAGTGTCACCATTACAGTACACCCTGAACCACGTGTTTTATGGCTGAAATCTGGGCAAAAGATTTCCCCAGGTGATGATGACAAAAAATATACTTTTATTAGTGACAAAGGTCTGTATCAGTTAGTTATTCACAAGCTTGACTCGGACGATGATGCTGAATACACTGTTGTAGCACGGAACAGGTATGGAGATGATAGCTGTAAGGCTCGTCTCACAGTGATCCCGCGCCCTGCACCTGCTGACAATACACTAAGACCCATGTTCAAGCGCCTACTGGCAAACATGGAGTGCAGAGAGGGCCAGAGTGTACGCTTTGAGATAAGAGTATCAGGATCACCATCACTGAAATGGGAGAAGGATGGCACACCTATGGCATTTGGTCCACAGATTGAAGTTGTTCATGAAGGTTTGGACTACTTTGTCTTGCACATCAGAGACACTCTTCCAGAAGATTCTGGTACATACAGAGTAACTGCCACTAATTCTGCTGGTTCAGCAAGTTGCCAAGCCACACTTAGGGTTGAACGTATGACACATATCAAAAAAGACTTTGAGAGTGAGGAGGATAAGAGGAAGAAGCAAAGTCTAGAGCAACAGCAGATTGACAAGAAAGTCAGATTAACACAGATTTTATCTGGTACAGATGTCACTCCACTTAGTTCTGTAGCACAACAAGCATTGAGAGAGGCTGCAACTATGTTCAAGCCAGCAGTTACCACCAAAAAAGTAAAGACTGAAGCTGAGGAAGCAAAGGAAAAAGAGGAAAGAAAGAAAAGAGCCGAGGAAAAGAGATTGAGAATGCCATATGTTGTCCCTTCACCTCGCTTTTATGGTCCTACTGCTCTTGAGGAAGACATGGAGATCAAGCACTTTATACCATTATCTGATATGAAGTGGTACAAGAAACTCCGAGATCAATATGAATTCCCTGAGCCAATGGAAAAGCTTCCTCAAAAAAGACTGAAGCGTATTCGACTGTCAAGGTGGGAACAATTTTATGAAGTGCCCTTGCCAAGGATAAAAGACCAATACAAGCCAAAATGGCATATACCAACTGTTTCACAGGATGACTTGGAAACAGTAAGACCAGCAAGACAGAGAACACCTTCGCCAGAAATGGAGGCTTACTACAGAATAAGAAGGCGCTCACTTGGTGATCTTTCTGATGAGGAACTGCTTCTTCCTGTTAATGAATATCTGTCAATGAAGAGTACAGAGGAGGAAAGACTTAAACTTGAAGAGGAACTTAGGTTAGGCTACTCTGCTTCTCCACCAAGTCTAAGTCCAGTACGCTTTGAACTTTCGGCTTTGCGTCCATCATCACCAAAAAGGACGGTATATGTTGAGGAGGAAGAAGGAGAAGAAGTTCCCACATATGACTCCTATCGTATTCCCTCAAAGTATGAGGCTGGCCCAAGCTACATTGATCTACGTCAGAGACATGATAAAGTAACATATAGACCTTCCAGGCAGAAGCAAAAGATGTATGAAGAAAAGGAAGACCAAGAGCTCCTTAGACCAGTCACTACCACAACAAGGATGATGTCTTACAAGAGTCAGCTGAAGCACATGGAGTTTGAGGAAAAAACAAAAATCACAAGAAAAGAGAAAACAAAAATTTCAGTATCTGCAGTGACTGACAGAGACACATTAGATATAATTGATGTACCGGTGAGGTCATTTTCACCTGGGTATAGTAAGGTGACATACACCGAGGCTGAGAAGCCTCCTACAGTTGATGAGGGCAAAAAAGCAAGCATCAGATCTCCAAGCCCAGAGAAACAGCTACACTCCACAAGCTTTGTCTCAAGTGAGAAAGCAGTGTCTACACAAGACCTATCCATAAAGGTGGACTACATGCAACGTTATGAAGCAATGAAGAAAGCCCTGAAAACTGAGACAAAGTTTGAAACAGTTTCGCAGCAGCCATTCAGTCTTGACCATTCACCAAGAGTGACTGTAAGAATGCGCTCTCACCGTGTGGGAGTTGGTCAAAACACAAAATTCACATTAAACGTTCAATCTAAACCAGAGGCCCAAATCCAATGGTATCACAATGGCCAGCCCATTCAAGAAAGCAATAAGTATCGAATGTACAACATGAGTGGGGTTCTTTCTCTCCAGATCACTGACTGTCAAGAGGAAGACAGTGGAACATACCGGGTCACCTGCAGAAATGCAAAGGGAGAAGCCTCAGATTATGCCACTCTTGAGGTTTCTGAAAGTGGATTTTCTTCATATACATCTCAGCGCAAAGATGAAGAGCCGCCCACTCCTTTTATACCTGAAATGACAAGAACAGATGTTTATCACGTGTCCTCATCAAAGGCAGCATCCACCACTGAAGCACGTGTTTCTGAAGAAGTAACTGAAATTAAAACCTCAGCTATCAAAACAGAGGCAATAGAAACTGTTATTCATGAAGAGCATGTATCTTCTGAGATTAGGCTTCAAACCACAGAAATGGTAAGAGTAGAGGAAGCTCCGGTCGAGAAAAAGAAACCAACCCTTTCTGCAACAATTCTAACTAAGCCACAGTCACTTACAGTTTCAGAGGGGGAGTCCGCTAAATTTACATGTGACGTGGATGGTGAACCAGCACCCAGTATAACTTGGTTAAAGAAGGGACAAACTATTGTATCATCCCACCGATATCAAGTAACAACAACAGAATATAAGTCTACATTTGAGATCTCGAAAGTCGAAATTTCAGATGAAGGAAACTACACAGTCGTTGTGGAGAACTCTGAGGGTACACAAGAAGCCGAATTTACCTTGACTGTTCGCAAACCAACACCTGTGCAGAAAGTTGTTGCTTCTCCTCCAAGAGTGAAATCACCAGAGTCCCCTCGCCTGAAATCACCTGCAGGGATCAAATCCCCACCAAGAATCAAGTCACCTGAACCAATTAGGTCACCACAAAGAGTCAAGTCACCACTCACCACAAAGCTGCCAGTTCCAAAAGAAAAAACAACCAAGCCTAGCTTTTCAGCAGGACTGAATGATATTTCGGCTTTGTCCGATACAATTATCAAGCTGACAGTAAAGGTTGTGGGTGTACCTAAGCCAGTGATTTCCTGGATGAAAGAGGGGAAGGTAATTATATTGCATGCTAGCAGTCAATTATCAATCGCTTAATATAAAATATAATTAATTTTAAACCAAACAGAAAAACTAATAGAGAATATTCCTATTCCAGAGTCTAACACAGGGTGGAAAGTATGAAATATATGAGGAACACGATGCTGCATATCTGGAAATATATGACGCTGATGTCTCTGACAGTGGTCTTTATGAATGCACTGCAAAAAATTGTGATGGATCAGTTACTACAAGATGCACTGTGACTGTTAAAGGTGTGATTATCCCTCTAAACATAATACTAGGATTGTTGAAAGGGATTTGATTGGTCACTTAAAAATATGATAAATATTGTTTTCTTTTTTCAGCATCAAGCAAATCAACAGCGTTTGCTGTACAAACAAGAGGAGAGATAACAGAAGAACTTGTCAGAAAGGAGACCCTTCATGAGGAGGTCCAATCCTTTTCAGAAATGAAAGCTTCGAAAACAGAAGTAGCAATGAGTGAGGGTCAGTCTGTCACACTAAAAGCAAATATCCCTGGAGCTTCTGATGTTAAATGGATTCTGAATGGAGTGAAACTGATCAATTCAGAAAAATATAGATATGGTATTTCTGGAAATTACCACACTTTGACCATTAAGAGTGTAAGCTGCCATGATACAGGAATTGTCACATGTGAGGGAAAAACTGAGCAGGGTGTGGCCAAGTGCCAGTTTGACACATCGATCAGTAAACAATCATCCACTGCACCAAGCTTCCTAGTACAACCACGCTCCCAGAACATAGATGAGGGACAGAATGTCATATTCTCCAGTGAAATAAAGGGTGAGCCTACACCTGAAATTGAATGGCTCAAGGACAGTGAAGTGGTGAGTAGCAACTTTCTCCTGCTCATATTCAATGTATTACATTTTAAATGTAATGTGTTTAATGAAACCAATGACCTTTGAATTCCTCCAATTTAATAGTTATCTGTCAGAGCAAATATGAAGCTGAGCCGTTCTAAGAACGTCTACAAACTGGAGATTCAGAATGCTGCTGTTGAGGACAGTGGAAAATACACAATAACAGCCAAGAACCAATTTGGACAGTGTTCTGCAACAGTATCTCTCAATGTTCTGGGTGAGTTTTTTTATTTTTAATTTTTTGGGTTTTTCTGTATGTTTTTTTGTGACAGTTTTACTCACAGCACCATGCACTGCACTTCCTTGTGAAATATGTGCAAGAAACTGTTCGAATGAAAGTGAATGAATGAAAATAAGCAAAAACTCTCTTCATGCAATTATTTCACTGTTGTAACTCGAATACAATTGTATCTATGCAAGTATAAATGTGTCTTAACCTTTACATATTTAGGTTAGCAAATTAAGCCAACATCTGGACTCTAGTACAGTATTATCTTTTGCATGTATTATACTGTACATATAATACCTTTATAAAAACTAAGTAATTGCAAAGGAATTTTTCACCAAAAATCCACAACTCAAGTGATGCATTTTTGAGTGAAACACTCCTCTGGCCTGATTTGGGGTGAATGATTGTTATCTGGTCATTATTTGCTATACTCTCACAGCTCTGGTTGAAGAACCGATCAAAATGATAGCACTGAAGAAAAGCTCAGATGCTACCAGTATACAAAGTAGCAGCTCTGCCTTGCATATGGCTTCAACAATACAGGGAACAACCAGCAGCAGCTCCAGCATGGCTCAAATTAAATATCAAAGCATGTCAGCAACTAGCATGACCTCAATGACATCTGAAACAATGGTTGCCATGGGTTCACACAGCATGATGGAAATGTCTAGCCATGCACATGTTGCAGGGTCCTCTCTCAAATCCATTTCTTACAAGCGCAAAGGTGAGGACATATGCGATAGTCAGTTTGTTGACATTACCTTCAGAGTTGTGGCAGAGTTACAATTACAGCATTAACGACTTTCACTTTATTTTGTTGATCTCTTAAAAAAAACAAAAAAAAAAACAGGTGTACCTCCTAAAATTGAAGCTGCCCCTGAGGATATAAGCATAACATCAGGAAAGGTACTGACTGTGGCCTGCGCTTTCTCTGGAGACCCAGTACCCAACGTTGAGTGGTCCCATTCAGGGAGGATTCTGTCCAGTCAAGAGAGGTTCCAGATTCAGACCACTGAGGACATGACCACACTCACCATTTGTGGTGTAAAAGAAAATGATGCTGGAGCGTACACCCTCAAACTTTCAAACGAGCTTGGCTCTGATACTACTACTGTTAACGTCAGCATTCGATCGATGTGAAAAAACATATTTTAATCCAGTCCATACCCCTTTTTCCTTTCTTCAATATATTTTATTTATTGAATGAGTAAGAAAAATACTGTTCTAGATAAAGACCTGGATCTCTGTTCTGTAAATATGAACTATTTTTATACCAAAACTGACATTAATTTATGCCAAACTAGCCTAAAGTCTAAAGTTGTTATAAAATGTGCCATATTGGGTAATTATGACTTTTTGAACCATTTTTCTGTGACATGTACATAATGTATATAGCCGAATTTAACGGTTATGGGAAATGTATGAATTGTTATTTATGACAATAATAACTTAAAACATATGGAACGAAATGTTTAACAGGAGAAAGTTCTCACGGAACGACTACCCTGTGAAACCTGAAACAAAATTATGTGCCTCAACAATATGTTGAAGTCTTAAGATTGCCTCAACAGGTAGAGAGGCTCCCTGTTGAAGTTCTACTAAATCAAAGGGACAAAGCTATGCACTGTACATCCGTGCACATAGTATTTCAGTATGCAAATGGCTTTATAACTTGACCATAAGACCTTGAATGCTGTTTGTGTCTTACCCTCACATAAGCAGCATAACTAGGTCTTGTGTTCAGACTGACTATATCATATCAACATTTTGATGACATGCTCAATGTGCGAGCGGCCTGCGCATTGAGCTGATGATGATATGAGCTCATGTTCTGCCAAAGGACTGTCTGAATTTGATATTATGAAAGCAACATCACCTGGCCTATAATTTCTTTATCAATTCAGATACTCCTTTGCAGAACCTGTGCAATCTCTTGGAGGAATGCTAAGTTATATGGTGTGTTTTTGTGTTTGTGTGTGTTAGCATTAGGATCTCACCTTGTCAGGGTAATCATCAAGCAGTGTACCACAGTAACTACATCTGCTGTGTAAAGAAAATAGAAAACACATGAATGTAATACCCTGCACTTTGATTCAATAGCAATTAATATATGTAGAGTTACTTATATATTCTGCCTCCTTGAGTTTTATGAATTTTTGATTTAATAAAGCATGATTTCAGCACCATAACATTTTGTGTTCATTTCTTTTTTACTGAAAATTTATCATGATGTCTAAACTCAAATAATAATCACTTTAAAATAATTCTGACACTGCACTATGTCATCTTCTGGTTACCACAGAGTTACTACACACTGAATAAGAGCACTCTGTGAGCACAAACCTCTGCCAAGCCCAGCAATCCCACGGATATGAACCAAAATGTCAATGTCTCAATCTCACAAGGTTAAGGAATCCTTAAAAAAAATTCCTGGATCCAGAATTTCATCATCTCTAAAACGTAATGAAGTATTCCTTTTCCAAAGCACCATCTCTGATGGAAAAAAAATACTTGCACACGTTTTTGCATAATCATGCTACACACAAAGAACCTAAAAGGGTACCTAGTGAGCAATAAAATCTGCTAAGAAGAAAGAAAGAAAGAGCACAAAAAACACAGCACTTCCTGTTGGTCCTGATGTAATACCATACCTGCTGTCTTTTCTCGCAATGTTAGTAAAAAATACATTTAAAAAGCTTAAAAATTCCTGCATCCGGAATTTGTTCTGGACTGCACAGTGGGGTAGTGGGGTTAGCATGTCTGCCTCAGAGTAAGAAGGTCCTGAGCCTGGGTCACAGGCTCGAGCATTTCTGTGTGGAGTTTGCATTTTCTCCCCATGCTGCCGTGGGATTCCTGTGGGTACTCCGGTTTCCTCCCACGGTCCAAAGACATGCACATTAGGCTCACTGGCTGTTCCAGATTGCACCTAGGTGTGAACGTGAGTGCAAATGACTGTGTGTGTGTGTGTGTGTGTGTGTGTGTGTGTGTGTGTGTGTGTGTGTGTGTTGGCCCTGAAATGGTCAGGGTGTACCACGCCTTCGGCCAGTGTTGGCTGAGAGAGGCTCCATCCTCCCCCCGACCCTAATAGGATTAAGTGGCTTGGACAATGAGTGAGTGAGTGAGAGAATTTGGTCTGGATCGTTTCTAAATTCTAAAATGTCCCTTGTGTCATACTACACCAAAATAAATAATTCATCAAAATCAAAGTGAGATTTTTGTGTAAAGTAACAAACAAACAAACAAACTACCACCAAAAACATAACCACCTTGGTGGAGACTAATGCAAGGTCATAAATGCAGTCATAAATATTGTTTGATTATTCTAAGTAACAAAGGAGTAAATAATAAAATAACATTAGATATTGTTTTATGTAAACAATCATCAGTAGGGTGGTGTGTTGTGGCCGAGCATCACCTGGCATTACTGGTGTCACCACATACTGGATTATTTTCCTATAACAACATCTCCTGAAGAGGTTAATTTCTCTTACAACAAAGCAGTTTGTCAACACTGTCACTCACCAGATCATCACAGGGCCAACACACTCATCCATGCAAACTCTCACTTACACCTAGGGGCAATCTGGAACACCCAATTAGCCTAATGTGCATGTCTTTACACTGTGGGCGGAAGAAACCCACGCAAACATTGGAAGAACATGAAAACTCCATACAGAAACGCTCGAGCAGGGGACTCAAATCCAGGACCTTCTTGCTTTGAGGCAGACGGGCTAACCACTGTGCCATCTTGCCGCCTCAGTGCAAACTATTTTTATTTATAAATAATGAAATGATACGTTTTACATTTGATGTCATGGACTGTCTCATGTCATAGCAGCTATAAACATTCATTCCCTCATCAGCTTCTCTTTTTTCTCTCTTTTCAGTCAACAAGACTAAAAAAACGTAGCTGTCATGTTTAAGAAGAATGGAAAAAGCAAACAAACAAACAAACAAATTAATAACATTTATTAAATGTTGTAACATTTAGAGGCTATCAACTCACAGAAAACATGGCATCAATACTTCCATCCATTTACAGGCCGCATCCACCATACAAGGCCTAAAGTGTAATTGATTAATGAATGACTGCATGTATTACATTATACGTAATACTCAAAATTGTTTATTTTCTAAACTGGTATATACTGTTAGGGCCTCAGGGAGACTGGAGCCTGCGTATCTCGGCCAACTTCAGATGAAAGTGGAATACATGCTGACCATCTCGCCAGTCCATCACAGGCCCAACAAACACACAGCCATTCACACTCACACCTAATGGCAATCTGGAACCTAATGTGCATGCCTTTGGACTGTGGAAGGAAACCAGAGTACCCAGGGGAAACCCACACAAGCATGGGATGAGCATGCACACACCACACCTTAACATCCTCGCAGAGCCCAGGACCCGAATCCAGGACCTTCTTCCTGTGAGGTGGATGTGCTGGCCACTGTACCACCGTACCACCCTGTGCAAATTCTTACCGTTCCAAAATTTGTTTGTTTTTTTTTGTCGGGTTTTTAAGGCCAGCCCAGCAACAACACTCACTCCTTTGCCAAACCTCTTAATCCTACTAGCGTCGCAGGGAGGCTGGAGTCTATCTCAGCGCATACACAACCGTCCACACTCACGCCTAGGAAACAGCCAATTAGCCTGAAGTGCATGCCTTTGGACTGTGGGAGGAAACCAGAGTACCCAGAGGAAACCCACACAAACACGGGGACAACATGCAAACTCCACACAGGTAACTCCACCCCTCACCGAGCCCGGGACTCGAACCTAGGACCCTCTTGCTCTGAGGTGAACTTTGCTTTGCTTTTAGACATGCAGGAGTCTCATCAGTTCAACTGCGCTCTCTGGCGCCATCTTGAGGAACGTTGGAATTCTACAGCGTCTGGTTTGCTATTATTGTTATTTTGATATAAGAGCTCGGTTAAAAGTAGCTGTCTGGCTGCATTTTGCTTCAATATTATTATGATTATGGCTAAATTGTTAAATTGTATTACCTGTTTTTAGCGCTGACTCATTGTTTAATGAGAATAAAAACAACGGAATTAGATATGATTCACATGTAGCGGATACTCGGCGTTGCTTCGACATTTACTTCAAAAAGAGTTTGAGTTAAAACGGATTCGGTGTTTTCAGGAGTTTATACGGTTTCTTAAAATCTGACTAATCGTAGTAACGGTGTTTTTATTGTATCGGAACGAAGGACAGGTCCAGTGCAGGTTTATAAATCAGAAAACAAGAGGTTGAAGGCTTCAATTCTGAACTCGCCCTTCATCTAGGATTAAAGTTGCCAGATTGTGGCTTTTTCCTTCCAACCTGTTGGATAGATGGGCACAAAAATGTATGTTTTAGGTGACTTGACCATCTCATTTGTAAGGCATAATAATAATAATAATAATAATAATAATAATAATAATAATAATAATAATAATAGGATGGCACAGTGTAGTGTTTAGCACTTCCGCCTCACAGAAGAATGTCCTGGGTTCAAGCCGCGTGCCCACTGAAGATGTTTTCTGTGGATTCTGCATGTTCTCCACATGCTTGTGTGGGTCTTGTCCAGGTCCCCCATTTTCTCCCACAGTCCAAAGACATGCACATTGCAATATTCTCCATTATATCATTGTAATATTCCATTTGGCGGATGATCTTATCCAGTTTGACTTTTTTTTTTTTGTACAACTGAGCTGAATGCTTAGGCTCAACAGTGACAGCTTGGGGGTTCTGGCACTTGAACCTCCATCCTCTTGATCAGTAACCCTGGATTCACACTGGGGCACGATGTCCGCGATCTCAATGATTTGAGAGAATCGTGATGAGAGCAGGGGGTCGTGGGATCGAATCGTGGTGATCTTGATGGAACTTGGTGGATTCATGATGATCTTGAGGGAACTTGGTGGTATTGACTGCACTGATTGTGGCAAAATCTTTGACTATCAAAAGTTTTGCCACGATTATTACGATGTATTACGATTTGACGCCAATGGGGATTATTTGTGGGGATTGTAATAGAGCTTAACAGACCTAACAGACCTTAGCAGAGCATAATAGACCTTGATCCACCATTGTATGGGATCTTGATGTACTTGGAAACACGATTCCTTTAAGTTTTATCTCTTGGATGCACCCTGCCTCTTTTTATACCCCAGTCATGCTCCAAGTGTGGTCATAAATCATGGAGCTCCGCACTTTGTTTAATCGCCGAGATTGCAGACATCGGGCCCCAGTGCAATCCCAGGGTAAACAAGAGGCACCATTGCCCATCATCATCATCATCATCACACATCGGACCGGTGCATCATTCTGGACTCACACCAGGTGTTCATGTGTTCATTATTACTATTATTATTATTATTATTATTATTATGTACTCTGGGACCTTCTATACTGGTCCCAGGTGTATGATAGTCTAAATGTACATGCTTGCAGTTGGATAATTAGAGTTTATTTTTTTGGTGGGGAAGGGGGGGGACACAGTGGTGTAGTGGTTAGCATATCCGCCTCACAGAATGAAGGTACTGGGGTCGAGTCCTGGGCTTGGACGTTTCTGTTTGCATGTTTCCCCCCTGCTTCCGTGGGTTTCCTCCAGGTACTCACGTTTCCTCCCACAGTCCAAAGACATGCACATTAGGCGGTGTAAATGTTAGTGTGGATGGTTGTGTGAGTTGCCCTGCAGTGGTCTGGTGGGATGTTAAGGGTGTGCCCTTTACCCATTGTCGGCTAAGATGGACTCCATCCTCCCCGCACCCCTAATAGGATTAAGCGGTACGGCAAATGAGTGAGTGAGAGAAAGCTGCGGTGGAAGATGTCTTACTCAAACGTCCTGGCGTATCGTCTAAAAGGACCGGGGTTTTTTTTCTCTCAATCTGGCAACACAATGAAGATTCCTGCGTTTCTGCCACGCAGACAGATGTGCAAGATGTCTGAACGCTCCTTTCTTTACTTTATTCTTGGTCTCCAGGCTCTCGGTGCCTTAATGAATTTGATTTGTGCAAGCGAATCAACTGATGAGGTTAAAGTCGAGGTTTTGTTTTTGCCAGAAAACTGCACCCTGAAAGCGAAGAAGGGAGATTTGTTACACGCGCATTATGATGGATATCTGGCCAAGGACGGTTCTCAGTTCTACTGCAGGTACAAGTACAAACATACCGACTCAACCATTCAGCCTTTCCTACTGTCTTTCCCTTCCAGGAACATGCATGTCATTCTTTATAT
>JAQMYF010000012.1:19718841-19741866 GCA_030014195.1 Neosilurus mollespiculum | reverse complement strand
AGATAGATAGATAGATAGATAGATAGATAGATAGATAGATAGATAGATAGGAGAACATGGTCCATGTAATAAAGTTGGCCTGTTTATTTCTGTTCTTACATTTTTTCTTATTTACATAAACACTCCCGCTACATTTTGGATTACAGCATTCAGAATCAGAATCAGAATACTTTATTGATCCCGGAGGAAATTGTGTGCACACAGTTGCTCCATATCAAATAAGAATGACATAAAGATCCTTAATGACCTTTTTCCTGACTATTCATCCTTTTCAGCTCCTTACTAACTTTAAATGAGACAAACATTAATCCTCTCTATTACACCCATAGTCACAAAATAACAGTCTATCTAAAAGGAACAATACTCTTAATGTGGTTCGTTTTTAAAGTTCTATGACATTTGGCAACATCTTAACCATCTTTGTGTAAATTATATATCATATTCCTAATTTTATCACACTTTTTTAATCCTTAAAATTGGATGCAGTCACTGTTACTATACAAAAAAACCCTAGGCTGTTTTCTAACATAGCTCAGCGTTGAAGTATGCGAACTCAACCAGGTCTGCAACAACGCGCTGATGGAAAACATGTGCTGCATTTTTGAGCCATGACTTGATGACTTGCCTCCTTTGCTTCAACTAGAAAGAAAAAATCTCAGCACATTGGAAAACGTGATCTTCAGCTCAGTCTGAACTGGAAAAGCTTTCACGTGTAATTCACATTATCTATCCAAACCTACTGAGATACCCCTTGATGTCTGAATGGCATGGATGATAGATCATGGCTGATCCTGCATATGAGGCTGCTCTATGGGAACAATTTTTAAAGTAAATAACTAGCAGAACTGGGGGATGACTTCCAGATGTTTGACTGGTTGCTTTGGCAGTAATTAGAAAACAAACGATAGCTCCCAAAACTCATTTTGGGAAGAAGTTGAACTGCTGATGTTAGAAACATTGTGTCAGAGAACAACCAAAGTTGGGAAAACACAAAAAACTCAAGCATGTGATGGCAGAGTCAGCTGGAAAAAGGTGGAAATAATTCTGGGATATTCTGGCTCTTTATAATGAGCAAACCCATCAGCATTGCAAATAAGATAGAAACTGTATCTGATTATTCACAGGCAACCATTGGGATTATATTGTTCAAAACCAGAAGACTAGCAAGCCTTTTCTGTTCGTGTAAAGGTGGGCAAAAGGGAAATATGGGCATTAACCCCCTGGTAGTCCAAGTCACAAATTCTGTGTGTTTACACAGCTGTTTCCATTTCTTTGAAGATCATGTGGTCTTGTCTCATTGGGTAGATCTCTTGGTTAGATGGAGTATCTAGCCATAAAACCAACACTTTCCTCCACACTAGAAATTTCAGGTTAGCAGAACATCTTATAAATGTTATGGTTCATGCATCTTTGGGTCGTGTGTGCTCTTAAAATGTTCTTACATGAGACATATGAATGTTCTTACAACGTTGCCGCAACTGTCTTAGCTTTAGGAACATTAATGCTAATGATCCTATGATGTTTATTTATGTGGAGCCTATCTCAGCCAACTCTGGGCAAAGGAGGGGTATACCCTGAACAGCTCACCAATCCATCGCCATGGCCAACACACACACACACACACACACACACACACACACACATACACACACACACACACACACACACACACACACACACACAAATAAAACCATTCCCACTCATACCTAGGGACAATTTGGAACAGCCATTTAGCCTAATATTCATGTCTTTGGACTGTGGGAGGAAACCAGAGTACCCGGGGGAAACCCATGCAAGTACAGAGAAAACACACCCTTGCTTTGCCTGGGGCTCGAACCCAGGACCTTCTTGCTGTGAGGCGTACATGCTAACACTGTTAACCCTGCCACCATTAATACATCCGACATTTTATAACATTGCCTACCATTTTAGAGCTTGTCAATTATTTACTGGACATTCTAGTATTATACTTTGCTGGCTGTCTTTCAGATTATCTTCTTTAAAATTGTAGTACCCTTTTATTATGAGAAAAGGGACTGTGCTAGTTGTATTGGGATGACACATAAGTCACCAGAACCAGTATAATTTCTTATTCATTTCTGCTGATTCTTCTAATAGGTCATTTTGTGTTCTGGAGACTGTTTAAGAATGATGTTAATTACCTCTGCTTATGTGGACATGGGATGTAACTAGCAATTTTCCCAATCCTTCATGGACAGAGCAGAATTTTCTTCCAGCAGATTTGCCAATATGTGGCACAGACATGATTCAACATTTGTGGAAACACATCGTTTGTATTGTTTTGTGCTCCGGGATAAAAGCTAGCTTTGCATCAGTAGTGGTAAAAATCCTCAGTATAACCAGCAAGCTTTGAGCTCGTGTTCAAAAGCAGTATATGGTGTCTTTGGTTGTAACAATTTCTTTACAATGCATTTTCTTTACAGTGGGTTCCCTCTGGGTGCTCTGGTTTCTTCCCACAGTCTAAGGACATTCATATTAATTCAGTTTATTCATTCATTCATTACATTTGGCAGACACTTTTCATTTTTGTACAACTGAAGGGCCCAACAGTGGCACCTTGGGGGTACTGGGGCTTGAACCCCTTACCTTAAGATCAGTAATCCAGAGTCTCAACCACTGCCCAACATTCATTCATTTGCTGACCTGCTTAATACTGCTAGGGTCACTATCTCAACCAACTCTGGATGAAGGCAGGGTACACTCTGAACAGCTCGCCAGTCTATCACAGGGCAATCACACACAACCATTCACATTCACACATACTGGTAAATTGGAACAGCCAATTAGCATACATTTGTTCAGTTGGCCACTCTAAACTGCTCATATGTGAGAATGTGAGTGTGAATGGTGGTTTGTGCCTGTGATTATGTGTTAGCCCTGCAATAAACTGGCGACCTGTTCCGAGTGTCTCTCATCCAGAGTCAGATGGGACTGGCTCAAGCTTGATGATGACCCCATGACCCTAATGGATAAACAGTATTGATAATGGTCGGATGGATATATGTATAAGATAAGGACAGTGACTGATGTATTGTAGGAAAAAAAAAAAAAATCCCCCATAGCTGATTATACACACTGATATTCTCCATCATATCTAGCTAGTTATCATTAGGTGGAGTTAAGAGGTTTAGGCCTATAATATTATACTCACAACAAATGTGTTAAATCAAAACCTTGGAAGCCCAAATAGTTTCTAGAGGGCTGTATGTATTAGTTTACATAAGATTGTTTCCAAAAAGGAAACTGGGAACCATTAAGAATTCAGGGAACCAAATAAAAATTTTTATTTACCTTAACATACTTATTATACACACATACAGCTCATCCACGGCTTCCTTTATTTATACAACATTAACAGGCTGTGGGTTTAATATAATTTGAAATCTGCAACATTGGCATTTTATATTATTGTAAAATCTTTTGGAAATAACAGCAACACTGGTAATACATGAAGATTATTTTTATAAGGTTTATTTTTAAAGTCTGTGTATTTTTTGTTTATTACCTCTCCAACAAAGTTTTTTTTTTTTTTTAATCTAATGGTATTCCCAGTCCATGACCTATTGAATCTGTATCAGAAAGTGTTTATTAATAGAGAACTTATATAGAGATAAACTCCAAATGATTTAAACTCTAAATATATCCATCAATTTTACAATATGTATGTTTACCTTTGCCAAAGATATTTGCTTTAACTTTGTGATATAGGAGAATTTCTGACATTTTGATTTATATGGGGGATTGCTGTGCGTGGCTGAGGTTTGCACTCTCTGAGTGCTTTTGTTGTTAATCATATTTATAATTTTTTATTAAAATGATTTTTTTATAAGCAATCAAAAGTACTTTTTAAAAATATTTCTCTATTTTAAAAATGGCAGTTATTGCTTCATGACTCTACTATCATTATGCAATACATAGTGCACGTAAATATAGAATTTGCCCACAAAGTACACATGTTAGGTATTTTATAGTGTGGTCTTGGTTCTTGTGGACTTCATGGCAAGTGGATGGTGGTAAATGGTTTACTCTTGTGAAAGAGGATTTTTTTTTTTTTTAATATCCAACATCTGCTTCAACATGTTTTAAAGTTCATGTGACGAGCAAAACATCTGACTTTGAGGTCGCTCCTAGATAAAGTGATGCAGTTAAATGATAACACCTATGTGAGATCACAGCTTCTGCAAGGTTTTTTTAATATGTATATTTATTTCTGCCAGTTTCTAATAGAAGACACCCCAATTTAATTATTGTATTCTCTTATTTTATTTAGCAACATAAAATAATATACTAAACATAGTTATATTTAACATAGTTATATTTACTGTAGTGAAACATCCATAAAACAAGTTTTTTCCTATTCTTGCTTACTTTGGAGCAGCTACAAACAAGAAAAATGTTCTGCTTTGTCAAGATTCCCACGTTTTTAAATTTCCAGTGTCTGAAAATACATTACAGCTTTAAGGAAAATGCATAAAACATAAAATGTTACAGCTTTACCACTGACTGCTACCAACTTCTGACACTGAAGGCTCATTTAAAAAATGCTAAAAGAAGAAGAAGAAGACCACCATAGTGTGCTAATTTGGAGAGCTTATAAGTATGTTGTCACTATGAAATACTTATAAGCCAGAATTTAACAGCGCTACATTATTTGAATTAGGATTTATAACAAGTTAATGTAAACAAGTGCTACTAAAGAACAGTAGTTTAGTGACATGGTTTGGACCTTCTGTTTTCAACTGATAGTGATACATAGATCAGTTATCTTCAGGTGTCTGAATGATCTCTTTGAGTAAAATATAGGCCAGCCATGTCTCTCATTGTCTGTGGTGAGAGGCATGTAAAAGAACCATTGCTGAATTTCATAAAGAGTAGGCCACTGAGTTGCTGTCAGCGTGTTTCTGCCCTGCGATGGCCTGGCGAGCTGTCCAGGGTGTACTTTGCCTTCGCCCAGAGTCAGCTGAGATGGGTGCCAGCCTCTTAATTAGTATTAAGCGGTTCAGAAAATAGATAAATGAATGAATGAATTCCCTCCTCAAGGGTTTTAACATGACTGCAAATTAACCAAACTGAGTGTTAAATCCCCCGGCAAAATTCAAGTCACACTGAACATCTGT
Source organism: Neosilurus mollespiculum (assembly GCA_030014195.1). Taxonomy (NCBI): domain Eukaryota; kingdom Metazoa; phylum Chordata; class Actinopteri; order Siluriformes; family Plotosidae; genus Neosilurus; species Neosilurus mollespiculum. The sequence goes on along the minus strand of JAQMYF010000012.1, from coordinate 19,736,728 downwards.
CAAAACCTCAAACAACACTTTGGAACTGCAGTAAATGAAGTCATCTGAACACTATAACACACTGTGCTTTTTGGAATGGCAACGAGACTGTGTTGCAAATCATGGACTCATCTCCAGTCCCTCAGCGCCAGACCAGTTTATGTGGAAATGTCTGCATGGTTTAGAAAGTTTTGAGCCAAGGCAGGTTTGATGGTATTACCGTATGGAAAACAGTACTATGTTGCCATGTGTTTTCGCTACAGACTTTGGCCATCTAATAAAACACTCCTCTTGTATTTAAGTTGTAAATTTAAATCCAGTAACACATGTTGCCTTGTTATTAATTTTCCTTTGGTTTTTTGGCTGAAAGTCAAGAACATGTTTTTGATCAATACACTCTTTAAATAGAAATAAAGGAACGCCCATGTATTATACTCTGGGTTTGGGGAAACACCTGGGAAAGCCTTTATGAGATATTCAGGACACTATAATTCATGCTTATTTACGTTAATGATTTTTATTTTAAAAAAGTAAATGGTAATAAGCCCCCCTCCCCAACACACACACACACACACACACACACACACACACACACACACACACACACTCACACCTACTGAGAATAGAGCCTTTAGCTCTGCTGCCCCCACTCTCTGGAAGTAGCTCCCCCTGAGCTCCACAATTCTTTGTCTCTGGACATATTTAAAAAAAACAGCTGAAATCTCACATATCCCAGAAGGTGTCTGATATTTGAATGTTTATTTATTAATTTTGGTGTTAAGCTACCTTGGGTTCTGCGAATAATAATAATCATCATCATCATTAATAATAATAACATTATTATTATTATTTTATTTTATTATTATTTTTTAATTACTATTATTTTATTATTGTAAAGTTTTTCTCAGATTCATTTCATGTTGAAATATTCTCACAAAGAGTGGGTCATAACTAATGACCAAAGGTCTTGTCAATTTCTTAATTCTAGTTACACTGACATTACTCTTCTTCTTCTTATTATTCTTATTATTTATTTATGGGGAAAAAAATGGTATGTAAATTTTTTTTTTAATGGTGATTAAGTGGTACATGTGAAGATATACACTTTTTTTTCACCTCTATTTAATAATAGACCATTATTGGACTGTTGTCGTAGAATTCCAGTTGTCTAGTGATAGATGAAACCTTAAAAAAAAAACTTCTGTCCTCTGGTTAAAGGAGATTCGTCACTTTGTTAGTCAGCTTGTTGTCGCATTATCCGCCCCACAGGAAGCTGCCCTTAGACGAGTATTTCCTGTGGGCAGAGGGAGGTTTAATGTCTGAGTATGATCTGAAACAGAATGTCCCATGTGCTTTTCCCCCCTCATAGTGTAAGTAACCTTATTGCACATACAACCATACAATGTATGAAAGCAATACATTTCTTTTTTAATTCTCATTAAGAATTAAAAGAATGAGGATGTTGTATAGTTTACTGAATATATTTATTGTATAATTGTATATTATACTTGTTATTGTTTAATTCTGTCAATTCTGGATTTTAACTCTGCATGTGAGTCACTTTTCTGTATGTGATTTTACACTTATGACTGTACAGCACTTTGATCAGCTGTAATTTTTTATGTGCTTTATGAATAAAATAACTATATAATTTAATAGTAATGCCTGCATTATGTTTATGATAAATGCTGAACCTACTAAATATAGTTGATACATTATGTCCACTAAGGCTACTTTATGTACACTTCCTTTTATCATAATGGACATTCATATGGTTTGATTTTTAACATATCTTCTGCTGGGGCAAAACAAATTGATAATGTGAAGTTGGAAGGGTAATCCCTTCTATCCGGAATAAGCTTCTCACACAACACAATGCCAAACCAGCTGCTCATGACTATTAGGAAAAGTATGCATAAGCTTAAAGGCGGCGAGTGTTGCCAGATCAAGAAAACAATAAACCATGTTCCTCAGCATTCTTAAACACTGTTTCCATGCACCATGGCCTACACTGACTGGTTTGAGGAATTACTGCAAACATTAAGGTTTCCCATTTGGATGGAGGCATTGTGATTGCAACACTGTGTTCCGTGATTTTACTTTTTATACCCTGTGAACATACGGAGCTGTTACTCATACAGCATTATCATGCACTGTTGAATCATGGGACCACAAGTTTCAATGTTCACTGTGATAAAGGCATAAATCTTTTTACAGTAAATAATTGAATTATTAATTTAGCTGAATACAAAGGTTTCCCAGCACATCCACCAAGATCATGGGCTTAGTATCACTTATTCACCTGTTTTTGGTTCCTTGTCTGTTTTACAGTAACAATAGCAAGACCACATGACTGGAGGAAAAAGACTGTGCATTCATAATAACTTGCCACTGCAACACCCACTCCTGGAGAGTACAAAATCATGTGTCCTGTGCTGTCACTCGCCTCAAAATCACAGTTTACTAATATCATGACGCCCAGTGCAGGGGTTATTGACACTCGCATAGAGGAGTAAGCAAATGGTTTCAGAAACAAATTGTGGCAAATTCCATTTTTTTCCCTCAAGTGATAAAATTGTATTTCGTGCTTATTTAATATTCCTAGTAAGTGAATGAGCATCTTTAAGTGAATGATTTTTTTAAAGCTTTTCATTAGTTCCAGAAAGTATGATTCAGTTAACCCAGTCATTAAGTTTCCACAAACTGGCCACATTGTAGCAATTGTTTTGAAGGACTATTAAACATTTCAGTGAAATATAACATTCCAGCTTTATCTGGCTCATTTTAGCTGATGGCTCAACTTATTTGGTTTCACCCTGCACATGTTTACAGGCTGGTGGCCACACCATGGATAGAGAGCAATGTTGGATTGAATGAGAAGTCAAAAGGCCATTTGTGTGAAAAGGGAACAACCATCTCTGAATTGAGGAGAAAGTCTAAGACTACATATTTCACCAGCTTACAATTCTGTGATTGCAGCATCTCCAATTCTCTGGATAGTACATGTGGCCATGCTAATTAATGGCGATGGCAATTATCATACCAATGATCATTAAACTAATCTCTGGGCTTATTATACAATGTTGCTGGTTTTGATTATTATTATGCATCTGTACTGTTAAAAAGATTGGGGAAGTTATCCAAGACAAAGTCAGGATGAGTAATTAAACATTTCTCCCACTGAAAACATTTAAACTATTTATGATTTTCTTATCTGGATTACTGAGCTTCTATCAAACCGTTTCATCATAACATACAAACTTTTTCTATTCTTAGCAATTACACACTTTTACATTCATACCTATTGTGTTGCCATGCACTGCCTTATAAAAAAACAGTTTCTGTAAAATACAGAATATGAGGAGTAGCTTCATTTTGATACCATGCTTAAAAATGGTATACCACTTTTTAAAATTAAAGCTGAAGTTGGTAAAATTTTAGCTGTATACACAAACTGCTATATTGGAACTTATGAGGTCTGAAAAGGGGCTGAGAAAAAAGATATCATCTGTGGACACTATAATCCTGTAAAAACACAGACGAATCATTGCCTTGCGGTCCGCTGGGGGAATATCCAATCAAATGCTTACATGTCTTCCTGCTTATGTGTTACCCTTCACAGCACGAACCTGTAATCTGCATGTGGAGGAGAGGGTGTTGTTAAGAAGGGACTCCAAGGGCAGGGGAGAGTTTAGCCAGAGCCCTGAAGAGATGCTACTTTCAAATTTTGTTAGCTTTCCATGTTACCACCCTTTAAGAAGCCATCTTACATAAACTTTTGATTTTTTCTTTTTGTATTTATATTTTCATATTCTATTTAATTTATATTTTAACCTTTAGATGGATCTTATGTATAGTCAATTGTGCACATTACTCTTTGTTATTTTGTTATTTATAATTTTATAATCATTTTCTTTATCAATAGTTTCACATTATTTCTAAACTTTAACAAATACTAAACAAATAAATAAATAAATAAAAAACACCATCCCAATGACATGCAGTGATTTACTTGAATCCTTGCATATGTTGTTGGCCATAGATTGTATAAAATGTGAATATTTCTCAAAAGTATCAAATGCCTCCTCTAATACCCCCAACCCATGTATCCAGTACCACAAAATGTTGACATCATTTGTCCCAGGCAGCAAGAGCTTATGGCATGCTCAGGCCCTTTAGAGGCACCTTGAGAGTAATGTGCACTTTTTAGCCTTCAGAGCATACACCTTGTGTTTGAAGCAAGAAAACCAGAGAGCTTGGGTCTGGGCTTGTTTAAAATGGCTTCCATTTTGTCTTTGTATTTTGCATTCTGGGAACAAACAGCCACATGCGCCATATGCTGTTAAAGTGAAAGAAGGACAAACATTTGAAGGGAATTTTTCTGGGCTGGTCAGCTTGGACTAAATATTTATGAAAGACACCCTCACTTTGGGGCTGAGCATGCAAAAAAAAGCAAAGTAATCCAGAGTTGTGGCAAACCAGCTGTGGGGACTCTGTGAGCTGTCACGTACAGGCTTACTAAACAGAGACAGTAAAAATCCTGAGATTGGAAAAAGCACTGCAGGAAAGATGAACTCGTTTATATCCATTGGCTGGAAGGAAATATGACACGTGTTTTATGAAAGGCTGGACTGCACAGTGTATACATATGAATGCTTACTTCATTGTTGTTGTTGTTTTTTAAAAAGAAGATTTACATTTTACAGTATTGGGCAGACACCCTAATCCAGAGTGACTTACATTTGACATTTTTATACAACTGAGGGTTAAGGGCCTAGCTCAAGGATCCAACAGTGGCAGCTTGGTGGTACTGGGGCTTGAACCCTTGATCTTCTGATCAGTAACCCAGAGCCATGACCACGGAGCCACCACTGCCCCAGAACTGCTGCTGAAAACATGAGGACTGTTCTCAAGACCTGTACTCATCCTAGAATTCACAATATACTTTTGAATCTGGGTTCTCTCAAAATTCTCTCCTGACTTTGTATTAGGGGGATTTTTATTGTCCTTGCTGCCTCTGTTTTGCTAACTAAAGGTCAGATATTTTACAGATTTTACAGACCATTATTTTTCAGTCTGGACACCAGTGGAACACCAAAGTACAATTCTTAATCCAAAAATGCTGCTTCTTCCTTTCATTTATTTTCAGCTCTCTATGCCTACTCTATCCTGATTGGTGCCTTTTCAACCACTAAAAGCTCCACGCTCATCATGCTGGGAGGCAGATCGGGATGGGCGGAGATATCGCTGTGCATGGTGTAGCCATAAGGAAAGGCCAGCAAATCATAATGCCCAGCATGCCATGACACATGAGTGTGCCCTAAATTAATAAATTAATATATAAACAAAAAAAAAAACTTCATTTATGGGCAGCTCACCTCATTATTTGAAACTGTGGCATCGCCTAAGACCACTATTTAACACTGTAACAATATTAATGAGTCAAAAAATAGAAAAAGCATAATATCTCCCCTTTAGGGATTCATCTGGTTTTATGTAAAGCATCTCTATGACCTTAAAAGCACTACAGAAATTAAATAGAACTGAACTAAATTGACTGTATTGAGTTTTCCTGTCAGGTGAATGCTGATTTGCTGAATTAGTGTAATTTTATGTGAAAACATCGTACTGCTGCTTTTATGCAAAGATTTACAGATAAAATGTTACTGGAAGCAGAAAACACAGTTAAAATATCATTAATGGCATTTTTTTGATATAGCACATAGACAATTAATCATCTAACATCTGTACCATATTTGTAAAAAGGGCAACAGTGCAGGTTTTGAAAACATTAATACAAGCTAGTAAATCTGAGAATGAAATATTGTCTGATTCAGAGAATGAATTCAGTCTGATTAGTCTGTTTCTGGCTTATGTTCAGCATCAACAATGCAAAAAGGAAATATTTCTAAAGTGCAAGTGTGTGTGTGTGTGTGTCTTGTATATAAAAGTTTTAAAACATACAAAATATTTTTATGCCTAAGATAACATTATGGTCTCAAAAAAGGGATACTGTTTATTGAATAAAAACTTTCCATTTCCTTTATGTCTATACACACTTTAGATTTGAATACGGTGTGGAACTCCATGGTATTGTTTTGCCAATTTGAAGACACATCTCAACATTTAGTTCCATTCAGAGTTGGGTTAATTTTTCACGGACCTCTTGAATTGATGATGGGAAAATCAAAGCACTCCATAAAGTCTTTTCCAGCACATCCCAAAAACTTCCAATAGGGTTAAGGTCAGGAATCTGTGGTGCCAGCGAGTGTGGAAAAATTATTCATATTGTTCCCTGAACCGCTCTGTCATTATTCAACCCCCAAGTTTATATCTGTACCATCAGGGAAAAGAAAGTCCCTGATGGGGTAACCTGATCATTCAGGTTATCTGGTTCCTGTCTTCATTGTATTGCCACATAATGTAGATGAGGGTGGCATGGTGGTGTAGTGGATAGCACGTACGCCTCACAGCAAAAAAGTCCTGGGTTATATGTGGCTTAACATGTACTCACTGTGCTTGCATGGGTCTCCTTCGCATACTCTAGTTTCCTCCCACAGTCCAAAGACGTGCATTAGGCTAACTGGCTGTTCCAAAATTTCCAGGTATGAGTGCGAAAGGTTGTGTGTATGTTGGCCCTGCGGTGGTTTGGCGTGCTGTCCAGCATGTACCCTCCTTCAACCAGTGTCAGCTCTAGAAGGATTAAAAACTTTGGTAAATGAGTGAGTACAGTTGCTGAGCCTTGACCTGACCAACTGAAGAAATTGTTGCCATGGTGATCATGCACTGTAATCAAGGCTCTTTTGGGGGTCCAAAAATATCATAGTATATTTTTACAGGGTAGACTTATACTTGCTCAGCTAATATGGTTGCTTTCTCTGAGCTTATAGACAAATGCCACGGTATCAAGCATGATGCATAAAAAGTTTATAGAGAAAAAAATATTTGTTAATATGGGATAAGCAAGCAGTAGGCTCCAGATACACATTCTTGAAATATGTTTGTGCATGTGCCACATGACAACATATGGAAGACAAATTTCTGGACATCACCCATGTTTGAAGCCCCATACATGATACAGCTGTGAATGAGAGTATGAGGGTAGTCTAGGGTAGTCTAAAACATTTCAGATAAGTGTTTGTGCAGATGGATTGCATTTTGCTTTAGATTTGGACTTTGCTCATGAGTAAAAAATACCAGTAGTATAATCTTCATGAGACAAAGCAGGAACTAAAAGTGAAGTGGATTTGTATGTCTTTCCAGTGACTGAATTTCCTTTGAATGATAAAACTGGGAAATAACTTGTAATTATGTTAGACTTCTGAAAAAGTTAAGGCATTGTGATCACCAACAGAAAAACAGCAAAATTGCACAGATGGCAGAAAAATAACCACTTGAAGATCTATGGTTGGCTTTAATCTTCATCCTAATGTTTATTTAGAAAATCTGTAATGATACCATAGATTACATGTTATCTTGACTCTATGTTCAAATAACTATAATTTATTTGAGGGAAAAAAAAAAAAAAAAACACTGGTTGCCTGGTTGTAGGGCACCCAAACCATACACAACATTACCACATTGCACTACAATAGACTGAGACTTTTCATCACTTTCTTTTATTTTACTCCAATTTCGGCCCAAAATGCAATTTATTAGACCTCAAAATTGCCCCTAAAAGCACATCATGTTTTAGAGAATCACAGAAACCTTACATTCAAGGAGACTTTTTCAGTGCATTTTACCGAATTACAGTTCAGCTGACCAATAAAACTAGTAGACTCCAGATGGTTCTGTGTTCCTTTTAGCTCTTAAAGTGTGTCTCTAATGAGCACAGACACAGGGCAAAAGCTTGTAATGTTTGTCACAAAATTCAAGGCGCCGAAGATCCCACACTGATGCTTCTCAAAGGAAAGTAAAGCTGACAGGAGTGGGATGGGGAGGTGGGACAGTGGAAAGAAGTCTGTCGGCTAACTTGTAGAAAACTTCTGCCTTCAGAAACTCTCAGATCACAATCAGGGAGGCTTTGGAGACTGCAAATTAGGAGGGAAAGCCGGCAATGTGTCCAGACTTAGATGGGCACATGGACCATGGACTACTTATTAACCAATAGTGAGGTCTGTACAGAAAAATCTCAGCCAGACCAAGGGCTGAGATTTCTCTGTACAGACAGAGCCAGCGAAGTTAATAAGTAGTTTACTATATGGCATTTTAAAAATGGTGGCCTTCTTCAATTCACTTTAGGCAATTTTACTGCTTCTGAACAAGGTGTCTTCATCTGTGTCCGTGAAGGCTTTTGTAGCTTTTGACTTGTTTCCTTTTTTGTGACGAACAAGAGCTTTCTAATGGCCAGCAAGTACCTTGTGGGAGTTCATAAGTTCTTTGTCCCTTAGGATATTCCCTGTACATGTATATCTTTTGTCTTCATAAAAATGCTGAATCCCAAAGATCATAGATGGAAGTAGAAGAAACCATAATTAGCCTTTGTCTCTGAATGAAAAGGATGGCGTTCCCTATCAGTTAAAATGATAGCAGATAATATAAGCCAATTTGAATGATACTTGTTGGTATTAGTGGGCATTTATTTGCAACATTATATTTGTAACATAGTGACATTGTAACCTAAGGGAATACATGTGTTCATTTTCAACAAGCTAATATTATGAATTTACTAAATCATAAAATTTGGTAAAACAATGGGGCACCAATTCCAGAAAAGGTAAAACAACGGTCTGTGCAAACACAAAAAATTGCACCTTTTACCAAGCCAAGCATACTGGGCCAAGTGTATTTGAAGTATGCTACATCCTGGGACAATTATATAAAATTGGAGTAACATGTTTATTGTGTGAAAGCATGATACTCTGACACTCAGTAGAGAACTTTTATCCTTTCTATGATTGATGTCTAATCTCGACAGCACACTGACTTTCTTTATCTATTTTCTTTTCACTTACAGGTTTTTTTTACCAACTGGCATGTTCTAAAGGCCTTTTTGTCATACTGAAAATACTTATTTGTTAATGGGATGGGTCCTCCATACAGTCCAGACCATCGTCTTCTCAAAGCAATGCGATGTACAGCTCAGGTCAGCTTAAATGTGAGAGCATGTTCATAGTAATGCTACAGTTTGAGCAATGAGACTTTTTAGGGTTAGTTGAAATTTAGGGTTGATTGACAGGAAAATCAAACCACTCCATATAGTCTTCTGAAGCACATCCCAAAAATTTCAATAGGGTTAAGGTCAGGACTCTGTGGTGCCAGTTCATTTGTGGAAAATTACTCCTCATGCTCTTTAAACCACTCTTTCACTGTTTGAGCCCCAATTTTTTTCTGTGCAATCAGGGAAGAAAAAGTCCATTGGTGGGATAACTAATGATGCCTAATGTTGCTGAGCCTTGACCTGACCCACTGAAGCAGCAATGCAATGGCGATTACATGAAGCAACCAAGGCTAAGGTGGTTCAACAAAGGTGGTCCAACAAAATTAGAATTGTGTGACCTTTTTTTGGATAGTTGGACACTTTTATGCAAATAAAATGTGAATCCTATAAATAAAATAAAATGGCAATCAGATCCAGTATTATTTAAGTTTCGTTATTACACCTCGAACATGTATCCCTTTTCCAGACCAGAGAAACACTGTCAGACGACTGAAACCAAAATCTATGTCTAAAACAGCACTTTAACCTCTGAGAAACCAGCCTGACTTAACCAAGATTGTGTGGGTTCTGGTATAATGACAGGTTTTAAAACCACTTAGAAGAGTGTTTGCTGAGCTGGGCGGATGTACGATTGACCATCTCATTCATACATGTCCCATCTCTGATACAAAAGAAATGTGCCTAAAAGAGGTAACATAAAGAGGTGTGTGTGAATCAAGGGTTCCTCAGGTTTTCATGGATTAGTTTATCTGTTTGTGCCGTCACTCAGCCATCGCATTCTGCAAAGAACCTTTAAGGGTTTTTTCAAGTACATAACCATAAGGATCATAAGCATAATTTTATTCACAGATTTCAAGACTCAAGAGCTTTCATACCCTGCAGGAAAATTCCTAAACTGATTCTAATTTTGACTCTCTCTGATGGGAAGTTTTTTTCTGTAAGGCTCTAGTCTATATTGAACTATTTAGAGTGCTTCCAGAGGGACAAACCAAAGTAATGCTTAGGTGGTAGTATCGACTCTGTGGTTAAAACTCTGGGCTGCTGATCAGAAGGTCATGAGTTTGTTTAAGCCCTAGAGCCACCAATCTACCACTGTTGGGTAATTAAGCAAGGTTCAGTACCACCAGGGGCTCTGTAGCCCAACTGACCCTGTACTCCCTGTATTCTAACAAGCTGGGAAATGTGAGGAAATTCATTTTACTGTCTTGTAATGTATCTATATATATCACAATAAATGGCTAATTTCTCTTTTAAACAATAAACCTTTTGTTTTACAGTGTAGGATTTTGTCAGTACTGTTGTTAACCACAGCATAATCAAATTAAATTGAATCTGCTATAGTATGGACCAAGAAAAAAAAGCAAGGCTCAGTGATAAATGTCTCTCTTGGAAACATGTCTATAGCTGTAGCTGGAAAAGCTAAATCTATTAAATGGGTCACTACTTCCATAGGGTTATTTTCTAAACTTTGAGAAACTAGTGCCAAAGAGAAATCCCTGAACACAGTACATGAACTGATGGGAAACACATAAAGAAGTAGTTTTGGTTCCCTTAGCTTTCTGCAACACTGTTTACCCCCTAGGTTCTGCATGCTTAGGTGGAAATGAACAGAGCTGGAATAGCACTAGATATTAGATGTGTTATCTCAGGAAACTACAGTGTGAGGGTGTGGGATTTTACATGCCAATATAAATCAACTCCAAAGTGTATTCCCATTGAGTTCAGCCTAGCCAAATTAAATCTTTTGAAACCACAAAATTTTACAGTTATTTTCTTTTTATACAGTCACGACCCAATAATTATGATGAAGCATAACTGTCTTAAATTAGGAATAAAAAAATAGCCACTTTGCATTTCTTGTGATTTTCTAAGAAAGTGAGTGAGGACTTCATTTCTTTAGATTGGACCCAAGCCCTGGACTGACACAGGACTAATTCTGGGCATAAGCAACAGCTAAATGGACATATCAGCAAGCTGGAAAATCAGCATCAGGAGAAACACTTAAAGGGTCATGTGCCTACTGCCATCAATGCCTTTAGACATGTCGGTTAAAACTGCAGGGTCTGCAATGAATTAGAGAAAAAAAAAAGAAAGAAAATTTCTCAGAAACCCACTGGTGTGGTTTTCAGAACTGGCTTGTGAACTGCACTTTTTCTCCACATAAATTTCTAATGCTCCTCAAATCGCTCTGCAAAAATACCCTATAGCAAGACACTCCAACATTTCCAACATTTTCACTGCTCTGCTGGGTTTTCAATTTTTATAATTTTTTTTAACCCTAAATATACATCATCATACTGAATACAATGCCATATGTAAGTTTACTTTCATGAGTTAATTTTGAATTAAGAGAATTGATTGCAGTTCATTTCAAAATAAACATTCATCCCTCACCCCCCACCCCCTTCCCCGCCACCAACCCAGCCCCCACCCCAAAAACAGGAAATGAGAATACAACAACATTTATGAGGTTTTTAATCTGGTCTTGGAAAAATTCTGACCTTTAATTAATAAAAGTCACAGAACTACTGACTCAGACATGAAAACAATGTAAATCATTCAGGTTGTATTTAAATAGAAAAATTAAATTCAAATTTTTATTTGTCACATAGAAATTATACACAGTACAATATGTAGTAAAATGCTTAGTACGACTGTCCAAAATGTAAAGAATAAACTATCAAAGTAACAAGAAGAAAAGAACAATAACAATAACTAAACTTTTTTAGTAGGGTATATAACTTGTGCTGTTGTGTGTGTTCTTCATGTGAAGCTCTTTTGGGCCATATGGTCCTTTTCAGATACAGCAGATCTCCCTTTGGAACTTGGCATGACTCATACTTATAACATCCCAACCCCCTTCAGGGCAAAAAGGAATTTACACGAGTTCATCTCCCTAACATGTGTGAATTAACCTTTCACTGGATTTTCACTCACAGTATCTCTTGCTCTGGTTATTTCTTGCCCAAGAACATTTTGATATAATTTCATAATCTGAAGTACCTGTAACTATGTGAATTATATGAGTGTTTGATTTAGTTCCCAGAGTGGCTGCAAGGTTTACCTTTCTTATCAGTGGCGTATGGTGAACAAGAAAGTGTGTAAGGGCACAGGAGGCTTTAAGAAAGTACGTGTAAAAAATTGGCCTCACTCATTTTAATGTATTGGGGATTGTCAGTTACTTTATTATCAGCAAGTTACAGGTATGTTGATTCATGAATTGGTCCAGAACATAGGAATAATGTCCACAGATACATTTGTATAGCTTGAGGAACCTAAAGCTTTGATTTTATATCATCTGAACAATTATTCAGTGCTTCTGTCTGTGATCCAGTGAGTCAAAAGGTACAGATGAGATGCACATTTCTGTGGTAAAGAGACTTGTAAAGGTAAATCAGGAAGCTCATGGATGCCACCTGCTGTTCATCTATTAGCTGTGATCAGTTTACCATTTAATTATCTTTAGGCTGGCTGTTAATACAGAACACCATATTCAGCAAATTTGTAATACTGCAGATGGATACCAGTAAGGATAACAGTGTTATGTGGTCCTGGGATTGTTAAAATGCTATGTGATATACAAAGAAGCAAAATAGTAATACAGTATATTTTTTTAAACTCCTATAAAATGGCTACTTGGATCATACTTGGTTTGGCTTAACAAAGTGCTACAGAATGAATTTATGTTTGTCTGTTATATATAAAATAAAAACAACATCTCAGACATGACTGCACACTATAAAAGCCAAAGAAAATCTGCGTACCTCAGATGCTCATTCCTTTCCTGCAGAAGATGAACTCAGCTGCTTTGAAGATGGGCAGGTCTACACCAACCGAGACATATGGAAACCTGAGCCATGCCGGATCTGTGTGTGTGACAGCGGCACCATTCTGTGCGATGATGTGCAGTGTGATGAGGTGATCAACTGTGAGAAGGTCATCGTTCCTGATGGTGAATGCTGCCCAGTGTGCCAAAGCACCATCCCTGATAGTGGTGGCGGCGGCGGCAGTGGTGGTAATAACAGCATGCACAGAATTAAAACTTAGTAATTAGTAATAAGATAAGCATACATCTAATTTTTAAAGTGGGTACTATAATAAAATATTATTATTATTATTATTAGTAGTAGTATAAATAACAACAACAACAACAACAACAATAATAATAATAATAATAATAATAATAATAATAACAATAATACTACTACTACTACTACTACTACTACTACTAATAATAATAATAATAATAATAATAATAATTATTATTATTATTATTTGTTTGCAGTGATGCAAAACACAACCCATTATTAAAAAAGTTGTGTTTAAACTGAATGTCAGCACAGTGTCATCTTTGGTTTCTACGCATGGATAATTATCTATTTTATACTTCAAATGGTCCTTGGCTGAAAAAAAAAAAAGACTAAATTTTGGGCCACTATATTTCAAATCTATTAACTTAGCTGACTTTGATTTAATTTGATTTAATTTGATTAATGAACATTGATGCCTTTGTGTCCTGTTTTCATTTTCAGACAAAATTTATAAGGTAAGCATTTTTTTTGGCATCATCCACTGCAATCATTAAATCTGTCCTGTTTTTTCTGCTGTAACCAAGATTGTTCTATGGTCAATTTTCAGGGTCAAAAGGGTGAACCTGGAGATGTGCCATATGTACGTATGAATTTTTGTATCGCATTACATTGACAGCTTGCACATCATTAACAATATCATAAGAAAGTATATGCTGTCTTACAGATAAGGGGACCTCCAGGACGATCAGGACCAGTGGTAAGCTTGGAGCCTGAATTAATAGTAATATCCTACAGTAAGAACTACTGTCGAGAACTTACAATACCATACCTTCCTACTTTTTTTTTTTTTTTAATATACATTACCTGTATCTTGTCTTGAGTTTTTTTGGAACACCAGTTGGCAGTCCAGCACATGTCAAACTTATTTTCTCCAAAAAATGTCCTCTAGAAAACTAATTTATCAATGTATCATTGATCATAAATGATAATGGACTAATCCATAGAAAACATCAAAACAGATTTTTTTTTTTTTTTGGTAATAATTTGCATTATTGATATATTATTAACAGGGACCACCAGGTGCCCCAGGATTAAGGGGAGACCGCGGACCCAAAGGGAGACCAGTAAGAAAAAAACAAGAAACGTTCTCATACTTAAGCTTGGCCATAATTATTAAACATACACCACCCACTGAAATGAAGTGGTTACCACTGAATGCACTAAAGAATTCTTTGGGTATAGGGTCTAAGAGGTCCACCAGGATATGATGGAGAGCCTGGCATTCCTGGACAACCAGGTGAACCCGGACCACCAGGCCATCCTCCTGGAGTAAGTACTACAATGTATACAATAAACCATATAATAAACTAATCAGCTATTTTAAGTAAAATAAGTCAGACTCCTTTATCCAGAATGACTAACATTTTTATTTGATTTATACAGTTGAAGCTTGGTGGTACTGGGACTTGTCCCCCCCTTGTCTTCTTATCTGTAACCCGGAGCCTTAACCTTTAAGACAACACTGCTCTCTTATAATTAATAAATAAAATTTAAGAAATAAATATATTGAGACATCAAATTAAATGTCTTTACTAATTAATTTTTGTTGTGTAGTGGATATGTTGCCATGACTTGAATGCATTCTTTGAAAATGCCTAGCATCTATCCATCAATCTATCCATTATCTATACCACTTATCCATCAGGGTCTCAGGAAAAGCTGGACGCAATCCCAGTTCTCTTCAGGCGAGAGGTTGGGTAAATTCACCCTGAAAATTTTGCTAAACTATTGCAGGGCTAACACAGATACAAACAATGATTTACACTCATATTCACAACAGTTAACCTAACGTGCTTATTTTTGGACTGTGGAAGGAAACTGGAGCACCCGGAGGAAACCCAAACAAACACTGGAAAAGATGCAAATGCCACAAAGAAAGGTTCTTCTTGCACAGCATCTAATTTCCTGCATTTATTTTGTTTGTTTGATTATTTAGGGACAACTGTCCGCTCAGATGGCAGAAGGTTTTGGAGGTGACAAAGCAGCAGGCCAGCATGCCATGATTCCTGGACAAAGGGTATAAAGCAGTGATTCACTCTAATGTTTCAATTAAACATTGAAAATATAAAAAAAAAAAATGTCTACATACATAGCAGTACAGGCTAGCAAATGTTGTTGGACAAGAATGTTAATATTCTATGTTCAAAATATTAAGTTAATATCTGATCTGATTTGACAGTAGTTGTGGCATTGTGAGAAATATAATTATAATTAATATTATAATATAAATATATGCTATCGTGTCCAAAGAACCAGTCACATATAATCCTCAAGTAGAACAGACCTCATTCATTAGCTGACTTTGAGGCTTTGAGCAATGTTGTAAGTAAATAGCTAATATATTTGTTTGGGTTTTTTTTTCTTTTTTTTTTTTTTCACATTGTTCAAATAACGTTTTTAGGGGGAGGCAGGTGCAAGAGGACCACCTGGGCCTAATGGTCTACCAGTAAGTCTAAATGTGATAACTAGTCTAAATTTATGATAACATAAAAAAATATCAATTACTAATCAGGCTTTCAAGTGTACAACTTTTACTAACTCCACTTCTCCTCCAATTGTTATTTAGGGGTCACCAGGACCTCAGGGATCCCCTGGTGAAGCTGGAGACCCAGGCCATATTGTAAGCACTCTCGATCAGAAAACAGCAATTTATTACTTACACTCACATTTATAAATCTGTTTCAGATTACATCCATCAGTGTTAAATGACAGGACAGTAGTAGATAGTAGTTGAGGTTATATATTCATTCATCCATTCAATTTCTAAGCCTCTTAATCCCAATTAGGGTTATGGGGAGGCTGGTGCCTATCTCAGCCGAATCTGGGCGAAGGAGGGGGAACACCCTGAACAGCTCACCAGGCCAATGCAGGCCGAGGTTATATGTTCAAATAAAATGTACTTCAAAATAAAATGTCTTAAATTAGCCAACTTTGGAAAACTGACAGTTTTGGGGGTTTTTTTTATAAGAGAACGTTCACCAACTCGTTCACCTCAAATCACCCAGCCATACTACAGTGGAAGCAAAAATCATTGTTTATAGATCAGAATCTTCAATCTTCTTGTTGTGGCTGCAGGTTTCCATTCCAGCCAAGCAGGAGCTACACTGAACTCACTGGTTTAATCAATATTGCTTGGTCTTCAAACATCCATTAGATGTGAATTTTATTTGGCTGTAATGAAAACCTCCAGTCACACAAACCCCCTGAGGTTGAGATTGAAGATGATTGCTTTTGAGCATTACTGCTGCTCAGCTCCTTCAGTGAGAAAGATACTGTTTACAATAGAGAAAGTAGAGATAAAGGGCCGGCTCTGTTGTCCTGGGTCAATATTTTTGATCAGAAATATTGGTTGGATCAGAGTTTGGACAGAGCATGGTCAATTATGCCTGGTCTTTACAGAGCTAACTAACATGCAAGAGTTTGTTACTAAAGGTCACATATTACACCCATTTTTAGACCTTTATTTTTAATTTCTTACACCAGTGGAGACCCAAAATACAATACGAATCCAAAACACTCAAAAGCACTTCAGGAAGCTGCTTCCCCACTGTCCCCTGAAACACTAATTTTATGTGTGTTTTGGACAGTCTGTTTGGCTTCCTCCTCCCATTTTTGTGGCCTTTCCACACTCTGTTTGTACTCTGCTCTGATCGGTTTCCCTTCCAACACCTTTTCAGTGTACTGGGAGTCATACTGGGATGGAAAGAGATACCACTGGGCATGAAGGCAGAAGTGGGGGAAGGCCAGCTAAACAGAAGTCCCAGCATGCTGTGATGCACTAGTGCGCCATACATACATACATACATACATACATGAAAAATTAAAAATCAAACAGAAATACAGGATACGGAAAAAAGATTTAAGAACCGTTTAAGGAAATATTAGCTTTATGAAAAGGTATACAGAGCTTATGTTTAGCTTTGAAATTAACCATATAACACCCCTTTTCTGTCACATCCAGTCCGAAATTCACTGAAACCAATAAAGTGCTAAACTCATTTTTAATAGCATGAAGCCAGTCTGGAGATGTTTGGAGAAGTTTCAGTCGATAAAAATCCCCTTGCATAAACCCTGTGATCTGGTAAAGGTAAACTCTTAAGATTCATGGAAATTACATCAAACAGCATGGACATGAACTTGAACATGCAGCAGAGAATGAAACGCATCATGCAAATCAGCGGAAAGGTCACCATGGAATTTTCTAAACAGAGTTCCCTCTAACTGGTGAAGAGCATTTTGAGCTTGACACAGAAAAACATTTGTTCAAGCATAAAAAATGTATATATACATATATATACAAATAAAAATTACACAAGGAAGAATGGCACAGATTATACTTTGGACAGCAATACAAAGTCTTGCTTTTCGTTTTTGAAAGCATATTCAGGCTGTGAATTAACTAACTATTTAATAAGCTTACATGTTTAAGTTTTGTCAAAGTTATATGTTAGCTTTAAATAAACAGAAAAAAGAAATATTAAGACCAGCACAACCAGACTTAAAAACAGCTTCTTCCCCAAAGCTGTAAAGGCCATCACCCCTCCACCCCCCACTCCCTCGCAGTCACACTCACACATGCAACCTCCCTCTACAGCCACATACTCACTCGCTTACATATACACCCCCCCCCCCCCTCCGATTCTCAGACACACAT
>JAQMYF010000012.1:19695180-19705921 GCA_030014195.1 Neosilurus mollespiculum | reverse complement strand
AGCAGTTTACATAAAAAAGAGATTTGGGAAGTACGATTTGACTTTTTAAATGCATAGAATCTGTCATAAAGGCAGATGTGAATGTTGGCACAGGTTATGTGTTGACTGAAGATCGGTAGAGGAATTCTTTAGGAGTCTTGTATTAGCTTGCCCGAGTGCTTACCTTCTTGAGTCATTTATTTTTTTAAATGCATGAAGTGATAATTGCATAAAAAGCTTTCTTTACCAGGGACTGCCAGGACCACTTGGCCCTGTAGGACCTCCTGGCCCGAGTGGTGAAAAGGTATATAGACCTGATGTACCAGAGATTCTCAAGTACAGCATATTAAAACCCATAATAATTGAATAAATGCTTTTTACAGGGAGAACCTGGCCCTAAAGGACCACCTGGGCCTCATGGATCAAGGGCAATGCCGGTGTGTCAGCTTTTAAGATTTATATAATCAGAAGTTTGGTTGCAAAAATTATTAACATATACATCATAGTAAATGCTGTTTCTATATTTTAGGGATCTCGTGGTGAGCCTGGGCCTACTGGTCCAGCAGGCTTTCCTGGACCTCCAGTAAGCTGATTTTAAAAATACATTTGAATGCTAAGACATATTCTAGAGCACAGCCAGTACTGATAGCACACATTACATGAATGAGTAACTGACTAGTCATTGAAATGAAGAGACTATGCAGTAAATTAACACCACAATTTAACATAAATTAACATTATGGTTTTCTTGCCAAATTTCAGGGTCCTGATGGTCAACCTGGAGTGAAAGGAGAACCAGGTGAGCCAGGACAAAAGGGAGATGCTGGATCCCCTGGACATCAGGGGTTGTCAGGACCTCCAGGGCCAATGGTAGGGGGGAAAAAATCGCACAAATTAGTTTGACGTGTACTTAAGCCCAAGAGTTTTCATGCTCAAATGTGTGTTTATAGGGTAAAGTTGGTGTGGGTGGACCAAAGGGTGGTAGAGGGACACAAGGAGCTCCTGTAAGTATACATACATGCGAAAACATGTTATTAGATCTTTTTGCTTAAGGAATAAAGGTCACTAATGATAGACTTCGATAATTTGCATTTGTGCTACAAATTTTCAAAAATATGCTTAATTTTCCAGGGTCCAACTGGTTTTCCTGGATCTCCTGGAAAAGTTGGTCCACCAGGTCCAACTGTGAGTATGCCAACAATATAGAGATTATTTATTTATTTATTTATTTATTTTTGCCTAAAATACAAATAATACAACATACAGATTGCATCTTTCTGTTGTTCAGGGGGTTCTTGGCCAGCCTGGTCCTATTGGTCCTCCTGGAAAAGAGGGTCCACCTGGACTTCGTGGAGATCATGGACCACCAGGACGCCAAGGAGAAAGAGGCCAACCTGGACCAGCTGGAAGTCCTGGAGACAAGGGGGATCCTGGGGAGGACGGACCGACTGTGAGTCTCTAATAAAGATAACAATAACTAAATATTATTAGCTAATTTAAGTTGGCAGTATACACATATGATTACTTTATGCTAATTGGTTTAATTGATTGTATTCATATTAGCTCCGGTAGTGTTTTGGTGAATTACCATGTAAGCAATAAAATAGCACAAAGTCTTCTGTTTAGGGTCCCGATGGCCCACCAGGTCCGGCTGGAACAACAGGACAAAGAGGAATTGTTGGTCTTCCTGGACAGAGAGGAGAGCGTGGAATGTTAGGGCTACCTGGACCAGCTGTAAGTATCCCATACATATTGAAGAACAGCAGTAAATATGTAAATATATAATTTTAATAAGGATAGTAAATACACTGCTGTATACAATGGTGAAAATATTTTAAATGTTGCTTTTGATGGCCTCACCTATATATTTTAATGTATGTATCATTTGTAGGGTCCTCCAGGTAAACCAGGAACTCCGGGACCTTCAGGAGACAAAGGGCCTTCTGGACCAGTTGGACCAGCGGGTGTTAATGGACCTCGGGGTGATTCAGGTCCCGATGTAAGTTTAATCTCAGTGTTCATTGGCATAAATTGCTAATGCGGCTAATACTACAGGAAAACTTGTATATCAACAACCTCATATCAAAAGTGCCTAAGTCATGTTTTTCCCATTTTGAGATTTTATGTCTTATTTAAATTATATTTACATGATTCAAACAAATTAGCAATATTAGCATTTTGAGCAATCTTAAAATCAGAGCCATCATTGGAAAAATCAGACTATACTGACTATGGTGCTGAAAAGGTTTCTGTAAAGTGTTATGAGTAGTGCTTCCTGTACTGACAGGAAAAAGTATAGTGATAATCTCAGAACTTTTCTAAATGACTGTTATGTTGTTTTAAACCTTGTAACATATACTCAACCTGATGGTCCCCATGGGGAACAACATCTAATCAGGTAATCTCTGAATATTCCTCATTTCCAAATTTTGGCATTTAAAAGTTAAAGGCTACAAGTTCCTGTAGGTGCCTGTAGGTTAAGTAAAAACAAGGACCAATGATATGCTGCAAGAAAGCATAATATATTAGTCCTTACAGACTGTAGAAATACAAACCATGGTCTCGGTAGACGGGCAGGAAAAATGATCATCCAAAAGGTCCCATTCTCGACATTTAGAGCACATGGAGCATTTCTGAGGCCCTCTTAAGGACCCATGTCCTACACATTTTAGTGCTTTCCTTTTTCGAAACAGTTCTGATTTAACTAATTATTTAATTAATATCTCTACATGACTTGAAGTGGGTGTGAGAAAGCAGGGAAAACACTACAATTTACAGGAAAGGAGGTCCTCCAGAACCAGAGTTGGAGTGCCCTGCTCTAAAGAATATCATAAGGACTGTTTTGTTTTGGATTTTTTTTTCAAGATTATTCATCTTTAATTAGTAATGATTAATTAATTATATATTATTAGATTTGACCTTCATGCATGTTGATTCGATGACAAGCAGCAAGGAACACCAATAAACTTCTTAGAATCACCAATACATTTTATTACATAGGCAAACCAAGGCAATAATGGAGGTCAGTCACCAAGGGGAATCCTGAAAAAATTACTTCCCTTCATGAGTTTAAAAAAACCTGGACAGGACCCTTTGGCCTACTCTAATTGGTAAATACCTAATTACCCAATTCACTTTAATTTCATTCACCACCACTACAAGTACATATAATTCTTTAATTTTCCCATTATACTAAATTATATTAGTCCAGTCTTGAGATATGATCATATCTCATTGACGACGTGTTAGGAATTCAATGTATGAGTTGTCTTCTGTTTTATCAGGGGTTGATGTCTTATGATCTTTCTTACTAGCTGTCTTGGTCTTGCTTTGAGTTATTTAAAGAACTTGGGCATTGATAACTGATTGACCTCAAAGATATAACCAATCCAAAGCAATTACCTTTTGTTCAGTATTTTAGGTGTTTGTGCGACACATACTTGTACACGTTAACTTGTGCCATGACTACATCATCTGAGAGACTCTGAGACTCAGTTTTCAAATTGTTGTTAAAACAGAAGCTATTGGGTTGAGATTTTCCACAAAGAAAGAAATTAATCCAGAAATTTGAATGAGATTTTTAAAAAGTGCTATCTTCTCCTTTCACAAGGTTGTAAGAAAGCACTAGAAAAAACAATTAACCTCTTGTCTGTTTACCTATAGGGACCCGCTGGTTCTGATGGTCCACCTGGAAAGGAAGGTGTCATAGGTGAACGGGTAAGATTTGAGAACATTGCTAGGAACATTCAATTCTGTTACACTGATAATTGATATTATTACACTGATCTATTAGGATTTATTTTTAATCGCATAAAACTGCATGTTTCTATTTGGAATTTTTTCAGCTTTAATACATAAATATGACTGTGTCACTAGGGTGATCGTGGTGATTCAGGACCAGAGGGACTCACTGGGTCAAGGGGACCTCATGGTACTCCTGGCCCTGTTGGTGCTACTGGAGGCCCTGGAAAAAGAGGAGATGCGGTATGCTGTATTTTTGTCTTTAAAAACAAACAAACATACAAACAAACAAACAAACAAAAAAATCTGCATTAATACTATGGGGGTGTAATATATTCTGCCTACAAGCTCTTTGCATTAATATTATTGATTTTTGACAGGGTTCAAGAGGACCTGTTGGACCACCAGGTCCAGCTGGAAAGCGGGGACTACCAGTAAGACATTTTCATAATCTTAAAATTTGTTCTGATATATGATGATGTCTGCTGTCTTGTGCCTTCTTCTTATTTATGATAGAAGGATATGTAGCATTAAATTGATCCTTTCTTTCGACAGGGACCTCAAGGACCTATAGGAGACAAGGGAGAGCTGGGTGACCATGGAGATAGAGGACAGAAAGGACATCGAGTATACACAGGCCTTCAGGGGCTGACTGGCTCACCTGTAATCATTTTTCCATCTCATCTCAGACCATTCTGCAGGCCAAAATGTAATACTATACACACACACACACACACACACACACACACACACACACACACACACACAAACGCGCACACACGCACAAACACACACAGTACTTAACAAGTTTATTAGACCACCTATCATAAATGAAAGAAATACAACTATTTTTGAAAAGTTTTACAGTTTTTTTTTTTTTACAGTATTTTATTAGTGTTAGTTGAAAAAAGATAATTAATCAAATCATTCATTCATTTATTTACGTCCTGAACAGCTAACCAGCCCATTGCAGGGCACTGCACATACAAGCATTCATACTCGCACTCACATAGGGGCAATTTGAAACAGCCAAGTAACCTGCATGTCTTTGGATTGTGGGAGGAAACTGGAGTACACAGAGGAAACCCTTAAAAGCATGGAGAGAACTCAACAAGAAAAAGCCCTCACCTGGCCTAGGACCTATGACCTCCTTGCTGTGGGGTGGATGTGCTAACAACTACAGCACGGTGCCACCCTATATGAACAAAATACTTAAATGTAAAGCATAAAACAGAATTTATTCTGTTTGCAATATTTAGTTTGGTCTCCTTTGGACTGATTGCCATTGTTTTTACAATTGTTCCAAATAGTTTGTAGCTGTCCCTTAAAACTGACTTTGGAGGAAATCTTTATGTGATCAATTTGTTAATCAATTAAATCCCATATTAGTTCAAGTGGATTAAAATTTCGAATTTTGGCGAGTCCATCCTTTCCACGGTTCCAGATTCCACTGTTCCAGTGTGTGTGTGTGTGTGTGTGTGTGTGTGTGTGTGTCTGTCTGTCTGTGTGTGCATATGTGTTCATGATGTTAATGCCTGTTGAAGTTCAAGCTAATGTAATTCGATCTCTGTGGAAAACTGAAACAACAACTAATGCTCAATGTATTCAGGGTACATCTGGTGATCAAGGACCAACCGGAATTATCGGGCCAAGTGGTCAGCGTGTAAGTACATTTTTTCTATTTGCTAACTGACTAGCAAATTTACAGGTTAATTAAGCTAATGATAAACAGTGTAAAATAATTTTCATGTAATTATGTCTTCACTGCTTCTCTGGAATACACTGTAGGGTGCTCCTGGACCAATAGGACCACCAGGTAAAGAAGGATACATTGGACAGCCTGGACCAATGGGACCACCTGGCTCAAGAGGATTAAGTGGAGACATTGGACCAGAGGTATGTACATCACATTTCACTATACTGCAGACAACTGTGTGTAATAGTAAAACATCTTAATCTAAAATGCTTTAAGTGATAAATTAATCAAGTGCTAATTATGCTAGGGAATTCAAGGTTTACATGTGATTCAAGGAAAATAACTAAAGGCTCGATCTTCTCATTTGTGCGATTCTTTGGCGACTGCCCGTGATTTTTCGTGTTGGTGATGGTCAGTAATGATCAGCAGTGATTGGCAACCATTTTTGACTATCTTCATATCCCGAACTGTCCCCAACTATGGTAGCAAGCAGTCACGGTCAGTTGCAGTTTGTCTGAGACTGTCTGAGACTTTGTTGGCTACAATCAGTGACCATAGTCACAGAGCAAGCTGACAATATCTGAGACCATAGTAAAGTGTCCAAAGACTGAACCTGGCTGTACCTCAAACGATCAAACTTTAAAAGTGCATGAAAGTAAAAATAACAAATAAACAAGGTATTTGTAGAATAAAGCATATCACATATAAATAGATAATAATAATAATATGACAGACTGTAGAAGTAAAGGTGAAGGGCCTATGTGGGAGGATTTCTCTCTTTTTTTCATTTTCTTTTTTTACATTTCATTCAAATGCCATTTACATCACAAGCAGCATCAGTGACTACTAATGAACTCGCTTGAGTAAACCAGTTGAGAGAACAAACTGGTAACCCTTCTTGATGTAGCCTCCTAGTTACAATTTTTACAGCGAAGATTTCCTAGTATTTCTTCTGTAACCTCGCTACATTTACTTAAGTATTAATTGTGGTAATTACCCAATAATATACAATAATTTAGCACATATACTGCCCAGACTAAAAAACATCCTGCATTGTAATATTTTGGACCCTTTTAACCTTGATCTCAGCTCATAATCTCCATTCCATTGTTGCTTCACTTGGTCAGGTCTAGGCTCAGCAACATTAATATGGCAATAAAATGAAGTCAGCTGATGACCTATATGTACTGAATGAGAAGGTTATCACATCAATGGACTTTTTCTTCACTGATGTTACGGATATAAAGTTGGGGCTCAAATAGTGAAAGAGTAGTTCAGGGAGCATGGCGAATCATTTTCACACATGAACTGGCACCACAGAGTCCTGACCTTAACCCTATTGAAGGTCTTTGATATGTGCTGGAGAAGACTATATGGAATGTTTCAAATTTCCCATCATCAGTTCAAGATGAAAAATAAAAAATGAACCCAACTCTGGATGGAAATAAATGTGCTGATGTTGTTTAAGTTTGTCAAAACAATGCCATGGCAATTATGTGCTGTAATCAAAGCTAAAGGTGGTCCAACACAATATTTGAGTGTGTGATTTAATTTTGTAATTTCTTTTTTTTATTTGGCTGGGCAGTGTATTTGTATTTGGTTAAATAATACAGATTTAATGTTTTTAGTGTTGCTTCTGTAGCTTCTCTGTATTTACATACTTATTACCCATATTAATAGCATACCATATTTTGTGATATATCAACAATGTAAATATAATGTAATTACAAGGGGATGGTGAAAAGAAGTTTTGCCAATGCACTGAGCTTCAAGAAATTCAAATTAAAATAAGAGGAAAGTTTGTCCAGATCAGTCATACAAACTGTAATAGTATTGCATATATAGTCCAATATGATTGTATATCAAATTATTTATATAATATTTTATATAAGCGTACTGTGCTTAGTAAGCACTTCTTGTTGTATTTTTCAGGGACCTCCTGGAGAGCCAGGTCCTCAAGGTCTACCTGGATCCCCTGGACCACCAATTGCTGCAATGGAGGATATGTTTGGAGGCCCTGATGATTACGATGCGGGTCCTCCTCCTCCTGAATTCCCAGAAGATGAGGCTCTGCCCAAATCTAATTCAACAGACATGTTCCAAGCTGACCCAGGAGTCCAGGCCACCCTTAAGGCACTAAGCAGTCAAATCGATAGCATGCGTAGCCCTGATGGTAGTAAGAAACACCCTGCTCGCACCTGTGAAGACCTTAAGCAGTGCTATCCATTGAAAAAGAGTGGTAAGTCAACCATAGAGCCAGTCACTGTACTGCCAACCTGTACAGCACATGGAGTAAAAGCTCCTATTTTAATTTGTCTAAGAAATATATATTTCCCTACTGTTCCTCAGTCTATACAGTGTTATATAGTAAAAAAGGTTTGCTCCTTTTCTGATTTTATCTGTTTTTGCTTAATCATTACAGTTACTTGTTTCTGATCTCCAAACAAATTTTGCATAATGCAAAAGACAACCTGAGTTCAGTCTTTGGCATCTTTGTGGAGAAATTTTGTCCAGCTCTTTTCAAAAAAATTGGTTTCAGTCAGGGTTTCCAACTATAAACTGCCTTTTTTTGTTTATGTCCTGTCACAACATTTTAATGAAATTCTGTTAGAACTTTGACTAGGCCACTCCAAAATCCTAATTTCATCATTTTCTTTTACCCATTCAGAGATGCACTTGCACTCATGGTTTGGATTATTGTGCTACTGCATAACCGAATTATGCTTGACCTTTAGATCACAGACTGATATTCAGAATTTCTCCTGGAGTACTTTTTTTGGTAGAGAGCTGAATTCATCCTTCCCTCAATTATGTCAGATAATCTAGGCCCTAAAACAGCAAGACACTCATCACATCCCCCCATTATCACACTACCACCACCATGTTTGTCCATGGGCAAGACTGTACATGTACTTATTTTGGAAAGGTGTAATTGATTTACCCCAGATGTAACAGGAACCATGTCTTTTGACTCACAAGTCAATAGAACATATAATCCTAAACATTTTGTTGGTAATCAATGTGATTTTTGGTAAATGTTAGATGATCATTGATGTTCCTTTTACTTAACAGTGGTTTTCATCTTGACACACTCCCATGAATACCATTTTTGCCCGGTGTCTTTCTAATGGTGGAATCATGGACACTGATCTTAACCGAGCTGAGCCTGAAGCTCCTTAGTAGTTCTTTTGATTTCTCAGATGACTTTTCTATATGCTCTCTCAGTAATTATGCTCAACTGGCCACCCTGGGCAGATTAACCACTGTTTTCTCCATTTTGAGATGATGGCTCTCACTGGGGTTTGCTGGAGTCCTTGAGTTTGAGGGATTGATTTATAAACCTTTCCTAACTGGCTGGCAACACTTAGTCTTATGTGTGACTAGTCTAACGTAAACCTTTATCAATTAAGTTTGGTTCATTGGCATAATTGGGCAATTATTTTTACACGAGTGAGGTGAGTTTTTCCATCAATAAATCAAAAAATCTTATGAAAACTGCATATTTAGTTTACTCAGGGTGTCTGTCTTTTGTATTATACAAAATGTCTTTGGAGAGCAGAAACAATTAAATGTTGCAAATAAACAAAAATAAAATAACTCAGAAAGGACAGCCATTCAACAAAATAAAAAATGCTATACTGCATGATAAACAGGTGAATACTGGGTGGATCCAAACCAAGGAAGCTCGGAAGACGCCATCAAGGTATACTGTAATATGGAGACTGGGGAAACGTGCATTTCAGCTGAACCCTCAAGCATACCTCGCAAATCATGGTGGAATACTCCAGGAAATAAACCAGTTTGGTTTACAACCATGAATGGTGGAAATTATGTGAGTATACCTTTATAGTTAAGAGTTGATGAACAAACTCTAGTTTAAGTTTTCAGATATAAAGACAATACATATCAAAAGATCAATAATTCTGTGAACAAGTTGCATCTTTAATAAACTCTGGTAAATATATACATAGTTATTGTTCAGTTACATCCACCACATTATCTGAAACTTGGCATACTTGAAGAAGGTTTAAGTTCCACACCCTTTGCACAACCATGTTATACTTCCATGAAAAGTTTGTTTTCTGCTAAATATGTCAGAATATAATTCATTGTGATACACGTGTCAATTTTTTTTTAAACCCTTAACTATTTTTTTGCCTATATATCCCCAAAACGTCACTAGATAACATAAATTTATTACATTTTACACAATCAGTCTTAACCCTAAATAGAAGGATATTACTGAGGAAGTTTCCTAAAATGTGTATTATTGTAGGATTTATGTACATTATGATATTCCAACAAACATTTCTCTTTTTTTGCTAAATGAACATTTGGTTTTCTGTGTGTCTAGTTTATCTTCTGTAAAGCGTCTTCACTGTAATATATATATATATATATATATGTATATATAGTAGTGTGCAGTGAAGATTATACACCACCACTTTTGCCTAAAAATATATATATATAAAGAGTTTGTTGTAATGCTTTATCTTTACATCACAAGTGTTTCAGATAAATTGCTGATATTAGGCAGTAAATTAAACATTACTGCCTGCTTATACTATGAAGGCAAAATGATGTTTTGGCATCATATTTCCACAAAGCACAGGCTTATAATCCTTTGTTTCTCTTTAGTTCACGTATGGAAACAAAGACCAGTCAGCTAACTCAGTCACAGTCCAGATGACCTTTATTCGGCTGCTTTCCAAGGAAGCCTCGCAAACCATCACTTATCATTGTAAGAACACTGTCGGATACAAAGATGAAGCAACTGGCAACCTGAAGAAAGCAGTCATTCTCAAGGCCGCCAATGATTTAGAGCTCAAAGCTGAGGGAAATAATCGTTTCAGATACACTGTGCTTGAGGACAGCTGCTCTGTAAGTTTCATTCAGGTTTTTCTTTTTTTTTAACTGGATAAACTTGGTTTTTAGATACCTTGAGAGTATTAAGAGTATAGAGTATCATCCAAATTTGAGTAAAGCATGTGTAGTGATTTAACACTAGCATTTATGTAATTTGAGGTACTGAAGACATTTAATTGATTTCATTAACAATTATGCACAGAAAGTGAGGGGGATGTCGATGAATATTTCCAGACATGGAATGTCAAGGTGGCTATCCAATTCAGCAACATCCACTGAGCCTGAGATGCATAATTATTTTAATATATACTCCATGGGAACAGAAGCAAAAAAAAAAAATTGTTCTTTATATTTTTAAAATTTATGATAGACGCAGATGACCTTATGCTTACATATATATATATATATATATATATATATATATATATATATATATATATATATGAAACACACAAAAAA
>JAQMYF010000012.1:19637359-19649958 GCA_030014195.1 Neosilurus mollespiculum | reverse complement strand
AGAGAGAGAGAGAGAGAGAGAGAGAGAGAGAGCGAGAGAGAGAGAGAGAGAGAGAGAGAGACCGACATTATAAAGCAAGTAAAGAATGACATTAACACACCTTTGTTTTGGGATCTAAAATCTTCACACCATATATTGATATTTGTAACTCCACTTTGGGGATCTTCTGTCCCTCTGATTTCTTGATGTGTCTCTGAAACTGCAAAAGTAAAATGTATTTCAATCAGAGTAAGAACTCCTGTCTCACAGCTAATATAAACTTAATCTGCACAACACTGACATTAACGTGTTTATCTGGTAGTTTCTTTGCTGGCCTCAGTCAACATGAGTTAATACTTATACACACTACTAGGGCTGGGCGATATATTGAAAAATTATCTCAATATGACCATTTGTATTTTCAGCCAATTGCTTATCATCAGTATCACTATTTAGCACAAACATTACCATTCTTTCAGAAATGAACAGGTTTTTACGCCATGAACACTTCAATGAAGAATCTATATAATGTAGCATGGTAAGAAGAACTAGTTAACAAATATTAAGGGGGAAAAGTCTTCTTTTTTTTTTATTCCGGTCGATCTTAACTTACTGAGTGAGCAATGAATTTAAAAACCGGAACTTTTTTGTGCCAAGCCGGTCCTTTAGTCACCCTCTCATGGCAGCTACTACATCATAAACATCTTCGCATTTGCACAGAGACCGGACATAAATAAATAGACACCCAAAATTTCAGAATAAATATTTGCTGGTTGAAGAAGACGCTTGCGTCTTGCTGCTTGGCTACAATAGCCCATTTGATGAAGATAGAACGTAACAGTATTTGAGCTGGTTTGGATGTCTTCTGCAATGTCTTCGGCCTTGGAACGGGGATTTTTCTCCACTGCTCTCTTCACGGAGCGAAAGCATCTTTCTGATGGTCCAAGTCGACCTGGTCATGGATCTGTGGTGGTCTTACCTTAACTGTTGAACTTTTTACCATTGACAGAGGAATATTCAAATTGTCGACTATTTGCCACCCTCTGACTGACCCACAATTCCACCTCCCTGAAAATCTGACAGCTTAATGACTTAAATTTAATTAACACCAGTCAGACTGCTGTATAAAGGTGCACAAAGTTGTGCTAAAGTTGTGCAAGCATGCCTCGCACTCCAGGAGCTCAAGAATAGTCAGATTTTCAGACATTTGACCATCATACCGATCTGTGATTCTTCCACACTAATTTTGACAAATCATGTCTGCATGGACCTGGCTTTGTAATCTGTGGCATTGAATGCTCCAAATTATAGTGAAAAGTTTTCACAGAAGAGTGGAAGCTATTACTAGATCTACAATGCAAGGGGCTAAATCTGGAATATTAGGTTCAAAATGTCATATGCTGCAAATATATCCATCCATGCACACAGGCATCCATCTTGAAAAAACAAAAACCCACACACACAATATTACAAAATCCTTAGAAAATGTCATTTTGGAACATGAATGGGTTCTTCAGTTTGTGGAATCTCACATACTTTCTATGTGTAGGAACTGTCCATCTATCTATTCATACACCAAAACATCCATTAATACACTACTCAATCAGTCAATCAATCTAATCAATCCTCTTAAAATAAATCTATGCTGGAGTACTTCATTTTGATGAATGTCTGGCCCTTTAATGAACCAACCCAATCCATCCATAAATAATTTAATAAAAGCATCCAACTACCCACCTATCCATCCATCCATTCACCCCAATCACCTTGAGTAAATGACAAACAAAATCTTAAGCCCTAAAGGTTTTTCAAGTCCGTCCATCTACTGATCTGTTTATATAGATATCCATCTTTCCATCCATCCATCTAACACTGACCTACGTAATTTAAACAGCGGCTTTACAGAACAGACCAGATCAGACATCTGCAGTTATTACACACCATTTATCCAGGCTGCTGAGGGAAATCTATGATCTGTGAGAACACAGAACAGGTGGCACTACTGGCACCACTGTTCGTTTAGGTAAACAAGTTTCAGGACAGCTATTCTTGGCTGTGTCCGCACATGGTCATTGTGAGGATGTCCTAAGTGCTCACTAACCTTGAGTTTTCGAACTGCATCTCTCACCACCTCTGTTCCTTTGGGCTGATCGACCTCTGTGTTCCCCAGAAACTGAGGACAAAAAAATACAAAAGTAAACAATGTGAGAAAGACGTACAAGGGCAGCAACACAAAATTAAACGGGATACACAGAGGACAACAGACAGATAAATAATAAACTGAAAAACGCTCACGTTTCTCACTGCACTTCCTAGGCTTGTATCATAATGCCTCACCTCTCCCCTGGCCAGGCTGGGGTTTGCATCAATCACTGATAATTTCAAAACCGAATGTCCTTTCCAACCTGTGTAATTTCAGCCCATGCGCTAAAGCTGTCCCCTCCTCTGTGAGGACGAATAAATGTGACTTGACTCTCCCAGCTTATCACACCACAATAGAGAAATCAATAGATTTCACAAGGAAATTATCTCAAAAATCTCTACTACTACTACTACAACTACTACTACTACTAATAATAATAATATTAACAATAACTCTGCTTATAAAAGTACAACTAATACTACTACTATAACTATTCTCACTACTACTACTATTTTACTGCTGCTGCAATCTTAGTGTTTAATAAGTCAGATATTCAACTGTATTCTCATACTGCATTAGAAATAAGAAATAAGATAAGAAAACTGTAATACTTGTATTTTGTTTGTCAGAGCATTATTATTAATGTCATAGTAATTACAGTGCCAGTTGCAGTTCACCTGTGTGCCCACTGTGAGCCGCTGTTGTGTTCTTCAAAAATAAAAAAAACACTCAACCCCAGGTTATGTCCGGAGAAGATGTAACACAAATGGTGCTCACCACTAAACCACAAAGCCAAGAGCTTTGCAAAAATGGCCCAGTTTTCTTTCAGCCATAAATCTGTTTTTTAATGAATCTACTTTAAGGATGACATTAGACAACAGTGATAACAGACTACAGATTATATTTTAAATAATAAAAAATTGCAGTGCAATTGCAAGAAAGGCTTTACAACATTAAAAGTAAATGAAAACAGCATTAATTCTTTTTTTGTTTTGGTTTCAGTAATAAGAGTAACTTCGAAAGAGTAAAGTTTTAAAGCTAAAAATAAACAGCTAAATCCCTTTACTAAATTAATTTCCTTTGTGATTCAGTACTTCATTATTTGTTAAAATAATCGAATTAAGGAACATTAGATAAGACTTAGATGCGAGTCTTCCAGGGAGGACTTGGGTCACCTGTACTGCTTATTTTCACTAGAACTGAAAGATACAATCTATTATTAAAATAACAATGACAATGTGCATGTTTTTCTATGGAAAACCCCAAACAATTTTTAATAAATAGAGTAGGAGGTGAACAGTAGAATTATGTTATGAAGACTCTGTAAAAGTTTCGTAAAAATACATTCACAGATGCAAGAGGAGTTGCAAATAACAATTGCAATTCCGTTTACAGACACTAAAACAGACCAATTATTAAAGTGAGGCATATTCAAATTTTTCTGTAGTCCATGTGGCCTCAAAATGATGAGTATAATTAAAGCTGGATGAAGAACTAAAGGTCCAATATATAAAAATAAACCAGCAGTGTTTAAAGCTTTTTAAAGCATGCCAAGCTTTTATTTTTTACCTCTGCCAGTTGGCAGGGTAGGTTATTTATTAACCAATGTCTGTTAGCTGGGTTACAAAAAAACTACTTAACCAATTTTCACCAGACTTGGTGGAGAAATGGTGTATAGGCCTGGCAAGAGCCTGTAACATTTTGGAGAAGATCCAGTTTACAATCCGGATCCAGGAATTCGTTAAATGCATTTAACAAGCATTTATTAAAGATTAATTTTTTTCTGTTAGCAGGATAACAGGATTTTAAAAAATACTGATCTAATTTTTTTTTTTTTATAAAACTTGGTTGAGTGGTGGGACTGGGCTTGGAAAGGACCCAGACAATTTTGGAGGTGATCCATGCATGGGATCATGTTCCATGATCCAGAAATCCTGCAAAATCCCTATCTTCAACAAAATGTTCATCTGATGCCCACTAGGGGGAGACATTTCATTATAACTATGCCAAGTTATGATAATCCATTTGTATCTGGTGATGGTACCTTGTACTTTTTTTGTGCAAATACACTAAACTGTTGGTGTTTTATTTTGCATATAGAAGAGGACGACAAATCATTTTACACATCTGGTAGAGCAATGAGGGGAAGGTACATTTGCATGAGTATAATTAAGGTTGCATCCCTTTGAAAGCAACAGTCCATTGGAATTTTGTTTACATTTGGAAAAACATTTTTGTAAAGTGGGCAGCGTGGGTAGCATGTCTGCTTCACAGCAAGAATGCCTGGGTTCGATTTCCGTGCTCAAGCGTTTCTGTGTGGAGTTTGTATTCTCTTCGTGTTTGCGTGGGTTTCCTCTGGGTACTCCGGTTTCCTCTCAAAGTCCAAAAACATTCACAGTAGGCTAACTGGCTGTTCCAAATCACCCCTAGGTATGAGTGTAAATGGTTGTGTATTTGTGTGTTGGCCCTGTGATGGCCTGGTGAGTTGTCCTGGGAGTACCCTGCCCTTGCCCAGAGTTGGCTGATATGGGTACCAGCCTCCCCATGACCCTAATTAGGATGAATTGGCTTAGAAAAATAGATGAATCAATTTTGGTCAAATCAGGAAAGAAAAAGCCCTCTATGAAAATTGTTCCAAGGGTGCTATGAGTCACAATACAAAATCTTATTTTTGAATCCTTATGAATCCTGCACTGAATATCCTTATGAATATTTTTATATATCAAAGGCCATGCTTGTTTTTCTTATGTTCCAGTGTAGTATATATTAAACACTTATTCGCCTGGATGTTCCTTAATAGGCCCAGCAGGCTGATGAAAATAATAGTTGACCCTGAAGGGCATATTGATTGATGCATCATATCACAGACAGCAGGAATAAGCCCACTGTGATGCTCAAAATTATTTGGACAACATCTCATTCTCTACACATGACTGTACTACTGAACAAGAAAGATTGTATGTTTATCCAACCAACTATCCGTTCAAGCATTTATCAACATATTTTCCCTCCAAATATCTAATAATATCTAATAATCTTCTGGAATCGAACAAGCATTTTAATCTCGGCACAACACACAGGGATGAAAATCTATTCCTGTTCACCTATCACCTTAGACGAGAATTCCAGCCTCCTGGTGAGAGAAAAGCTTTGGCAGCTCAACTCTAGTTGGTACATTTCCCAGTTTCTGGCTTCAATAAGACACCTGAGAGGAGCAACACAGGAGTGAAAAGGCTCTCATCCCCTAACAGCTGGTGTAGCAGAGAAACAAACCAAACAGCTTCCTGTACAGATGTGCTGAGCAACCAAGGAAACAAATCCTAGCATCTTTCTTTCTCTCTCTCTCTCTCTGTGTGTGTGTGTGTGTGTGTGTGTGTGTGTGTGTGTGTGTGCTGATTTATTTTTTATTTATTTTTTATTTTTTTTGCTTTTTCCCCATTGTTCAGTACTTTTCTCAAAAAGAAGGTCTCTGTTTTTATATCACTACATCATAGCTATACATCAACTTTAGAGCCGAAATGTGCAAAACAATGAAGAGCCTGGAAATGAGAAAATAGCAATAAATGTTGCTGTGATTTAATTATAAGACTAAACTAAAGCCAAATATCCAAGACCCTCGATAAACAAAACATTTCTTAATAAACTAAGATGTTCTGAGTAGCTGTCTGGGGTACATGATCTAAATACTCATCTGAACCGTATGTAGTAAGAACAAGTTAGTCAGTACAAATATTGATCAAGATCATTGTTTATGAGCAAGTGGTCTGTACAAATATATAATATATTATTTATCTGTTTATTTATTCATTCATTCAGTTTGCGAGTTGTTTTGTCCTCTCTAGGGTTATGGAGAGGCTGGAGCCAATCTCAGGCAAAGGCGGGGTACACCCTGAACACAACCATTCACACTCACCCCAGGGGCAATTTGGAATAGCCAATTAGCCTAAGATGCTTGTCTTTCAATTGTGGGAGGAAACCAGAATACCCAGAGGAAATCCACGCAAGCTCGAGAAGAACATGCAAACTCCACACAGAAACATCTTCACCAAGCACGGGACTCGAACCCAGGTACATCTTGCTGTGATGCGGACGTACTAACTGCTACCCCACCAAGCCGCCCTTATTTATAAGCTTATTGGATTTATTTATTATTGATGTGTTCATTCATTCATTGTTTGCTTATTTATTTATGTGTTTGTTTGTTTGTTTCCACAAAGCCCTTAACTTGTTGTGGAGAAAAAAGGTAAAAATACTTTCAAAACTTTTCCACACCACTTTCCTACAATTTACAGCTGAGCAAACAAATGTAAAGATAATTGACTGTATAATTTAAAAATCTGAATGGCTCCCGGATATGGATACCACAAGTGCGCATCCAGGTTGATGCTCACAGCCATCCACATCTAGGAGCCCATGGTAATTTGTCGAGCTCTCAGGAAGGGTGGGATGGCATTCACTTTCTTCCGTGTCTCTCAAATACTTTATTGACCCTGGAGGAAATTGTGTCACTCAAGATCACTAGCCTGTGAGTGGAGTTGTGAGCTTATGCAAACATGGCAGCAGATAGCGCTTTCCTCCAAAGAATATGAATATTGTATTGTAATACACATTAAAGAAGTTCTGGAGTCAGAGTTGTGTTCCATGTCTAGAATAATCCTCAGAATTAAGTACACATTTATTTCTGTCTGTGGGTAGCACGGTGGTGTAGTGATTAGCACAGTCACCTCACAGCAAGAAGGTACTTGGTTCAAGTCCCCGGCTTGGGCGTTTCTGTGTGGTGTTTGCATGTTCCCTCTGTTCTTGCGTGGGTTTCCTCCAGGTACTTCCACTTTTGTCCCACAGTCCAAAGACAAGGACACTGGCTGTTCCAAATTGCCCACAGGTGTGAGTGTGAATACACTTCCTCGTAAGCAACAAGTGGGTTTGTATTCTCCAAGTTAGCTAACAACTGTTATTCAGATATTCATCTTTATGAGCTCACTGAACACTTCACCCTGAATGACTGACTTTCATTCTAGTGACTATTCTAAATATACATTAATATGAAACCAATACTATATTTTAAAGTGTAGAAGAGGACAAAAAATTATGCACAGTGCTTGGAGGAGGCAGCATTACAGATAATACATCTCTCTCAATGGCTACATGAATTATTAATTATTATGGATTATTACAAATAAATTAGGAACAACACATCAGTTGTTTCTTTGTTTATTTATTTGTTAATTTATTACTTACAAAACACCAAATTATATTTTTCTCTTCAGCCAGCATGCTTTGGTGATCCTCTGCCCCATGTAGTGCAAATCCCCCTATAATGGGTAAATATACTACAAAGCTTTGTGGGATAAACAAAGTTACGTAGACTGCACAGTGGTTTATATAAAGGTATGTAGACTGTACAATGGTATATAGAAATATATGTAGACTGTTTGAGGTTATGTACCAAGGTATGTGCACTGTGTAATGCGATGTACGAGGGTATGCATACTGTACAACAGTGTATATACGAAGTTATGATGACTGCACGATGGTGACACCTACTGAATTGAAGGATGTCACAAGTTAGTATAAAAAGAAATATTAACATGCACAAGTGTTAAATGCCATAATTTTATATAAACAAATCTGCTGCCACAAATCTACATTTTATTTTAATTTTTATTGCCATTCCACATACTGCAATTCCTTCTTTCTCCTCCATGCTATTTGAGTACTGTACACTTTTTTGCACTGCTACATGTCTCCTTTCATGTTGGATTTTTATTGGATAGTTAATGCACATACAACATAGCAGCACAAACACTGTGAGATGATCATACTAGATTTCAGACACTGGCAGATAAAGCTTGCAGGATAATGATCTTTGCTTGCAAGACTGTGACAACAGCTGCCTTTGAACCTCTCTCACAGTACAACTTACGACCACAGTTCTGGAGCCCAGACCAAAGAAATCAACATATTTGGGACAGCCCAGAATCATACAGCGTATACCACTTTTAATCCTCTTTCTTTATCCTCGGCTTTAATCCTCTCTCTTTGTTCACAGAACAGCATTTTAATGGATACGTATTTGGGTTTTTTTGTACCATTCTGTGTTAAATATAAAGACTGCTATTCAAAAAAAATCAGACCATATCACCAGTTTACTAAATACTCAGCCTGTCTGGCACAAAACCTCATAGCACAGACAAAAACACTGAAATGACAGCAAAAACTTGAATCGGAATTCAAGAAAAGGAAGAATAAAAGTGAATAAGGAACAGCTTCACTATATAAACATAGATATACGTATATCTTGAACCAACTATAAATACGTCCCAGTCTTTTTTTAAAGTATATATTTTTCACAGACCTGTGCAAGAACCCTACATTTTTAATCACATCAAGATATGGTAATTTTTGTGATGATATAATAAATACATTCATTAACATTCATTCATTTTCTAAGGTGCTTAATCCTAATTAGATGACTCAGGGTGAAGGCAGTGTACAGCCTGGACAGCTCACCAGGCCATCGCAGGGCCAACACCACAACCATTCACACTCACACTCACACCTAGGAACTCACCTTGGAACAGCCAATAAGCCTACTGTGCATTTTTTTTTTTTTTTGACTGTGGGAGGAAGGTGGAGTACCCGGAGTAAACCCAGGTAAGCATGGGGAGAACATGCAAACTCCACACATAAACGTCCAAACCCAAAAATCGAACCCAGGCCTTCTTGCTGTGAGGCGGGCATGCAAACCACCATGCTGCATTTTTTTTTTTTTACATTCTGATGGCCCCGAGTGCAGCTAACTGTATTATCAAAGGCTAGCCATGTCTGACTGTTGTGAGAAGTATGTAAAAGAACCATTGCTGTCCTTCGAAAAGAGTAGGTCACTGGATTGTGTTTCTGCCCTGTGATAGCCTGGCGAGCAGTTCAGGGTGTACCCCGCCCTCGCCCAGAGTCAGCTGAGATGGGCGACAGCCTCCCTCTGACCCTAATTTGGATTAAGGGATTCAGAAAATTAATGAATGAATGGATGACGGTCTGATGGCAAAAAGATACGTGATCTAATGTAGTTAGGACAGTTCATAAAGAAGACACAGTTGCTCAAAAAACTGTAAATTTACCCATGAAAGAGAAAGTCCTTAATACATACCTTGGCATTGTAGGCTATAAAATGCTTGGCCAGGGCCTCGGGCGTATGCATCCATGATTTATCTGGGAAAGAGATCGAGGATCATTAAACAGTGGAACTTAAAAAAGAATATGCTGCGAACAAAGAAGCATCCCACAATTTAGAACATAAATCAATTTCCAACACAAGGTTAGCAAGATGGACAGTGTCTTCTAATTGAGTAAACGAGAGTACTTGCCAAAATCAATCATACACGAAAGGGTTATTACGATTATTATTGGCAGGGTGTGAGCAGAAAAAGACTGGGAAACTTTTACAGAATACTATAATGAAAGCAACTGTCTGTTTCCCAAATTTGGAGAAATATAATAAGTATTCAGGTTGGCAGGATGGTGTAGTGGTTAGCACGCACAGCAAGAAGATCCTGGGTTCGGGTCCCAGGCTCAGGTGTTTCTGTGTGGAGTTTGCATGTTCAATCTGTGCTTGTGTGGATTTCCTCTGGGTACTCCGGTTTCCTCCCACAGTCCAAAGACATAGACATTAGGCTGAATGGCTGTTCCAAATTGACCCTAGGTGTGTGAGTGAGTGGTTGTGTGTGTTGCCCTGTGATGGTCTGGTGAGCTGTTTAGGGGCCCTGCCTTTGCCCAGTGTTGGCTGAAATAGGCTCCAGCCTTCCTGCAACCCGAGTAGAAGGATTAGGTGGTTTGGCAAATGACTGAATGAGTGAGTATACAATATTCACATGAGTGAGCTTTAAATACAACAAAACATGAGCAATTACATGTAGACATTTCATCTTTTTTCCCGTACTCAGATTTCTTCTGCTGATCCTATCTGCGAGAATGCAATTTCTCTCCAAAAGACTAGCAAATATTTCTTAGAGAAACCAAACACCAAAACGACAGCACACCCAGTGTAAATATGAACAGGTCACTGAATCTTCAAAAGAAAAACAGTGCCAAAATCAACAATTACGAACCGGCCAAGATTGTCATAAGGAAGGTAAATGAATGCTGATAAAAGCTGAATGAAATCGACTCGCTAAGAGAAGTTAAAGGACAAGCTGTTTTCTGCCAGATGATGCACATCTCCCATGACTAAAAAAGGCTTTATATGCCACTGTTTCAGTTGAAATATTATACACAGTAGATGGGTTGTTCTTTTTTATGAGATGGCTGTCCAGACACAATCAGTCCAGGACAGTTTTGGAAGGGCGATAGCCTCACATAAAGAAGGTCCTTGGTTTGGGCCGGTGCCCGACAAGGACGTTTCTGTGTGGAGTTCATGTTCTTCCTGCTACAGACCAAAGACATGCACATTAGGCTAAGTAGCTTTGGCTGTTCCAAATTGCCGTAGTGTGAGTTGACGATTGTACTAGAGGGTTGGCCTCAAGAAACGCACCTGGTAAAACTAACTAACTAACTAACTAACTAACTAAATAAATAAATAAATGAATAAACAAACAAACACACACACACTGATTTATTTCACATTGTTCTTACTGTAGTCGATAAATAAAATGCTTGTGTCTTGATGATGGCACAAGTGCTATAAAGTAATTGAAAAACTGTCTATCCACCTCTATTCACTGGACTAATTTTTAGATTTTCAAAACTAAATTAATATAAACCCAGACATTGTCAGTATTGGATAAAAAACAGAAGAAGAGGTATTACTGAAAAGGAAAATCTCCCTCTATAGATGAAGATGGTATTTAATAACCTTGACTCCTGACTTGACATTCAGAACTGCTGTTATTATTGTCAATAAGACTTTTATGGTGCCTTAGTGATAATGCCACCAAGATCCTAGCACACAAGAGAGGAAGTCGTCTCATGCACACAAACCTTTTTGAGCAATGAAACAGGCAGATCACGTCCTGATTGACACACACACATAGGACCACTGTGCTAAGACCCTGGGCAAGGTCTTAACCACAAGTGTGCCTCTGTCCTCCCAGTATAAATGGGTAACAGTAAAAATTACTGGGAAGGTAACCTGCAAATGGACTAGCGTCCCATCCAGGAGGAGTTGAGCTCCTAGTCCAGTAGCTTCACAAACTCCTGTAGCTTCACACTACAGAAACTGGGGATAAGCACCGGCCTGATGAGCCGCTATGCTCGGGTGTAAAAGCCCAACAGACTTACCTTACTTACCTGTGTCTAAAAGGATTTCTAATCAAAGAAGTAAAAAATTACTCCTCTATAATTTTTTTGGTGAAAATGTATTGAACAATGCTATTGTAGGCAATCAGAACCAAAAAAATCATTCCCAAATAAAAAATATGTGAACACTATGCCTGAAAGGTTAAATGCTGTAATCAAAGTAAAGGGTGTTCACACTAAATATTGACTTTTTTTCCCCTCAAAAAAGAGACTGTTATTTTTGTTATTACTATATATTGTTGTTTGTTTATGTATTCTCATCAATATGATCCAATATTACATGAAATAAATAATTGAATAGTACTTGGTTTCTGATTTATCTTTATTTTGTTACGTGTATAATCATTACTGCATTTTTTTATTTCTTCACTCGCTAAATCATTCCATATGGACTGAAGTTCATTCATGCAAGTCAAAAAAATTAAATTTGCTACTCCTTAAATTTTTCACAAAAATTGGTATTTTCAGTGTTTTTGTTTATTAGCTATACCTTTACCTCGATATATACTTGTCGGAATTATTTTTTTTGGTTCTGATCGCCTACAATAGCATTGTTCAATATATTTTCACCCAAAAAAATTATAGAGAAGTAATTTTTTTTAACTACTTTTTATTAGGAGCCCTTTTAGACAAAAGTGGTGGTGTATAATCTTCATTGTATATACAGTGTATATACAGCTTAAAGGTCTAGTCTTATGTAGAATATGAGTATGCTTAAATATGTTAAATCTTACCTGCTAGGCGTGTTGAAATCATTAGAACA
This sequence comes from Neosilurus mollespiculum, assembly GCA_030014195.1. Lineage (NCBI taxonomy): Eukaryota > Metazoa > Chordata > Actinopteri > Siluriformes > Plotosidae > Neosilurus > Neosilurus mollespiculum. The sequence continues at coordinate 19,637,782 of JAQMYF010000012.1, read as the reverse complement.
AGAAAGTATGTAGATGATAAAGAAATAAATCCAGTTTTTGAGCGAGCAGCATTAGCTCTCCAAAATGGTGACGTAACCTGCTATGTCAGAAACTGGTCTCACAGGTTTGTTAACAGCGTGCAAGCATGCAGCCTTAAAGTCCTCATCAGTTTCTAGTCAATTTAACGTCCATTGGAGCGAAGTCAGTGAACCTGACATTGATGAACATGATTTAGGGAATGTTTTATTCGCATATGAACCCATGGGAGAAGGTTTGGGGTCATGTTTCAGTGAAGAGGATTAAGATGACAGGGAAGAGCGTCTCAGAAACACTGCATGGTGAACATCGTCTGTGATCAGATTTCAGCCCCATATTGTGTAACTTAATTATACACAAACCAACATATGTAAATATATCACGTAGCTATACTGTGTATAAATATA
>JAQMYF010000012.1:19567446-19587385 GCA_030014195.1 Neosilurus mollespiculum | reverse complement strand
ATATAAAGGTTTAAGGTATAAGGTTTGCTTTATAAGGTCAGGAAGAAAAAGAAAATTTAAGGACAAACAGAGGGGTGTATGTATTATTACACTTGCCCCAGACAGGTTTCATCTGCTCAGTGTCTGTTTCTGTTGGGTCATATATTAATCAGTTTTAATAATCTGATCTAAATGCAGGTTATTATTTGAACTGGCTACTAATCATAAGATATCATTACATGGCAACAACAGTACGTGCAATCTGATTGGTTGACACGTGGGCAATAAATTGTGTATAGACCAGTATGTATTGCCCTGCAAACTAGGCATTAGCTAATTGTGCTATGACCTTAATCAAGAAAACATGCTGAAAGCTACTTGACACGAATACATGTGGAGAAAGGATGAATATGAGGAGTTTACTGTGGACCGGAAACCTAATAGATACAGAAAATGAAAAAGACTGAAACAAGTAAGTATAGCTTGTAGCTGGCTACTAACGTACAAACTAATAAAAATAAGCATGATGCAAAAAAACCTCCATGAATGTGGAATATATTGGAAAACTAGAACAACAAAAAAATCAAGGCTGATGCCCTGACAGTGATGCTTTACACATCAGTGATGTTAGGAGAGAGCTTAAATTCAGTTCTTGATTGTGCTTGCAAATGCCACCCACTCTGAAAAATGCAATTCGCCAGTGACTAAGAATTGGTCTTGTTACACTTCCAAAGGCGTCACAGACACAGATGTGAAAACTCCTATCTCAGAAACGAGCAAATAACAATGTCTGAAGTTAATTAAATAAGGCTGCCATTTAAAAATGCTATTTAATAAACTGCTTACCTCGTTTACTCAGTCTATATAGAGAAATCTCAGCCCTTGGTCTTTTTTGTACAGACCTCACCAAAAGATGCTGGGCTGAAATTTCTCTGTACATACCTCATGCTTAGTAAGTAGTTAACATTCCTTCAAAACCTTGATATAAATAGATATGCAGGACATAACAGGCAGGAGTAACTACCACAAAATGCAACTGCAATCATTGGAAGTTTCAAGATAAGAGATCAAATTTAAATGTGACCAGATTTCAACCTACCAGGAACTGTTTAAATCCAATTTATATCTGTATGTTCTCTCCCAGATGTTTTATTCTTTAAATTCTGAAGCCATGACCCCTTTAGATGGGATAGTTAAGGGCCCTGCTTAAGGGCCCAGCAGGAACCCAGAGCCTTAACCGTTCAAGCCACCAGCAACTTTTTATGAACTGTTTGTGAACTTGAAGGGTTTTTTTTACTCCCTTAAATCTTTTCTGATGCAGTTAATAGCATATATGAACACCAAACAATACTTCCAAGCTGCTTTTGTTAATAAAATTGTACAAAAGCCATTGATGGACAGGTTAATTGTCTTAGGAAATGAGAAATCAAAACTGAAGTGTGTTCTACTCTAAAAGCCTTTGAGTCCTGAGCAGAGACACGCAACTAATCTAAAAAAGACTGCAACAAAACAACGGGATAATCCGATAGGTCAGGGCCTGACATTTCCTGCTGATACAACGAGCAAAGCAATCCAATTAAGAACAGACAAAGGTTGGACCAAACAGCTGAGAAAGGACAATGTTTCTTTTAATAATTAGAAGATTAAGATATGTCCAAGTCCTCATGACAGCTTGGAAGGTTAAAGTCTATCACTGTCTTTGCTTGGAGTGAGTGATATTGTATAGAGAAGGCAGGAAAAGAGAATGGGCAAAGAACTCAAAAGAGGAGAAGGACACCAAATCAATGCATTGTGGCCTCATTTATATCTATTCAACAACTAATCATATTATAAATAAATGATGGTAACAACACAGAATTCAGAGTTTTGTGTGTTTGTCTTTAACGTCAACTGTCTATAAATATTTTGCCTAAAAACATTTCAAAAGAAGATATTTATTTTCCTCTAAATCACAAACTCTCCCACTGGCAGCACATATTCCCAGTAAACCACAACTGATATAAACTCTACAAACCAGCCTCATTTGGTTTGATAGTCATATCAGCAAGCTAGAAGCGGTATGTAAAGCTCTGTGGGTGGGATGTCCCAAGGTGGTAGTCTCTCTGGGACACTGTCATGTGACACACTGGCAGGACTTTGTAACAAGAGACAGGTGGAAAACAATGTCTGGTCCCCAGTAAAGCATCACTAGGTGGTCTAATCATTACATCCCATGATAATATTGGGATCACCATAGAACTTGATCAGGCAACTGAGAGCTCTGAGTCAAATTTGCACTGTACTCTAGATAACATAGCTCCTTTTAAAAGAAAAATTACCAGAGAGAACAAAATTTGCACCCTGGTATAATGATACACATGCACTAAACTTAAACACCTGGAAATTAGAGCAAAAATTGTGTCAAACTAAATTAATGGAGTTCCAATAGCATGGAATGGGAGTCTCCTTATCTACAAAAAAGCTCTAAGTGTTGCTAGAGCAACATATTTCTCAAATCAAAATAATCCAAAATACTTATTATTGTTGCAAAATTAGCTAGGATTAAGACATTAATAAAACATGCAGACCATCTTAATGACCTTATGAATGTTTATCTAAAAATTTTAAATATCAGGCAAAAAATTAATTATCTAAACTTAAAGTCAGATATGTCAGTCTTCTAAATCGTCAACCTGTGTGCTAGATCCGGTACCTACATGTTTCTTTAAAAAGGTACTAGCAGAAGTGGTCAACCCTTTATAAAATGTAATGAATTATTTCCTTAGCACTGGTTATGCACCTAAATCCTTTGAACTAGCAGTTATCAAAACTCAGATTAAAAAAACCTGATCGTGACCCGTCAGCTGTCCATCATAACACAAAAACCACACTCATTAAGGCGGTAAATGAACTACTTGTGGCCTCTGAGCACAGCTGTGTCTCCCTGCTTGTGTTACTTGATCTTAACACAGCTTTTGACACTAAATATATTAGAAAATGTTCTAGGTTCTGTTCTAGGCCCACTGCTTTTTTCTCTACACATGCGCCCTTTGGATAGTATTATTCGTGAACATTGTATATAACACACAGTTGTATATTTCAGCAAAGCCAGATGAAAGATGTCAGCTTAATAAAGTTGAAAAATGTGTAAAGGACATTATACACTGGATTTTTACTAACTTTCTCTTATTAAATTCTAATTATAGAGAGGTACTTGTACTCAGAACACAGACAGCTAGAGCTAGGTTTCTGATTATGTAGTAACTTTGGACGGTGTTTCAGTTTCAACATTAACAAAGAATCTAGGTGTGATTATTGACCCCCGTCTTTCATTTGGAGCTCATGTAGATAATATTTCCCAGAGAGCCTTCTTTCATCCCAGGAATATTGCTAGATATTACGAGTCCTTACTAGAACCAGAAGATATGAGCACATTTACCTTCTCATCTACACTGGCTCAAAATTTAATTTTGCACTGAATAAAAAATAACCTTTTAACCTATAAAGCACTGAATGGTCTTGTGCCACATTATCTTAGCGAACTTTTGACTATCCACCACCCCCACTTAGATCAAAAGGTGCAGGCTGCTTAGTGATTCCTTAAATAATGAAGACAACAGCAGGGGGCAGAGCTTTCTCTACTAGTTAATGTTCCAGACTCGGACACAGTCTGTTTTTAAGACTAGGTTGAAAACTTACTTGTTTAGTCAAGAATTTTGTTAATAGCTTGTTATTAGGCAAAGAAGCAGATCTGGGATTTCTCAGGAATACAGAGTTCTGTTAAACTGTGATGTTGGGACCTTGTCACTCCCTCACTCTCACGTGTTTACCTAGGTCCGTCAACAGTGAGGTGGCTGACCTCTTAATGTTACAGGGTGCCCTAGCATTCCTTCTGGTTCTCTCTTGTTATTTATGCTGTCATAGTCAATCATGCTGAAGTCCCTGCTTGCAGTTATAACTGATCTCTCAAAGAAGAACTCTCTTCTTTAACCATTACACTGTTATGAGCATACCTTACACCCTCTCTCTCTCCCTCTCTGTGTGTGTGATTTTGTTGAGGTACCCATGCTACTTCTGAGATGCCAGTGATCCTGATCCTTTTGCTTTCCAAATCCTGTTGTGTGTGTGTGTGTGCGTGTATATATATGTGTCCATTTTCAGTCTCTTAGAGCAATCAGTCACAAAGGGGTCAAAAACAAAGGTTTTTAATTTGCTATGTATGCATAGTATGCATGTATGCATGCCCAAAACAATACAATTTCTTTAAAAACTATCATTGTCAATGGTAGTAAGATTTCAAAGTAAAAACCAGTTAAAAATGTACAGTATATAAAATATGCAACAAATGGATACTTTTGCGTTAATTTACTGATGGATTGACTAGATTTTGGAGTGGTTCTGTAATCAACCAAAATGCCTGTGTAATCAGCATTTCAGAATCTGGTTCAGATGTTTTGCTCTAGAATAACTTAGATGTACTTTATAAAAATGAATCTGATTGAAAAAAGACACATTTCTTATTCTCACAAGAAATAGAAAAGTCGGACTGGACATTTTGGACGGCCACTTCCTCACATGTATTCAGATCTGCCCTGTACAGAACAAATTGAGGATATTGCCACCAATGCATGATTTAGTTAAATGACATATGCTTATCTAATTTTAAATGGAAACATTTTCATGACAAACATCCTCCTTTGATTATTTGAATTATTTTAGTTGGAATCCTGAGAATTTTTCAAGTAGGAAACTGAAAATTGTTCAAAATTTCACTTCCGTGTATATTTTCAAGACAAGCTGATACATTTTGTTCATTATTTTTTCAATTGAAAGTACTCCATACTATTGTGTATTTACTCATATATGAAATTTTACATAATATGTACAGATTTTGGAAAAATAACCCTGATTTTTTTGTATCCCTCGTGCTCTAGAAGACTGTGAAAAGCAGCTGGCACTCTGAAGTAAACATATGTCACCATGAATTAATAAAGAACAGGAAAACAAAAACTTGATAAAGATTTTAAAATCTGCAAACTCCAAGAACACCATACTGCTATTTAGGCAGAAACTAACAAGCAGCTTCTATTAAGTGTAGAAGAAACTGTGAGACTAATGGGTACATTTGTTTTTTTAATTCAGGCTCTTTCAAGTGTTACGCAGCAGGCTGAATGTTCTGGATACGTTCTCATTTCACAATTCATTTGTAATGCCACTCCACAACGAATAAGTGTGCAACAGTCTGGAGATCAAAGTGCACCACTTCAATTAACTGAATGAGGTGAAGAAATAGGTGTCCAGACAAAACAAAAATGTCTTGTGCATCTTAACAATCCAGATTTCTTCAGCTTTTTAACAGGCTGAATTTTTATGTATCCCGGAACAAAAATAAGGGACTGTGATTAACAAAAAAGTACAGCTTAGGGGACTATACAAGGATTACCATTGTATTCTGTGGCCATAAAATAAAAAACATGAGAATGATTAAGTTTAATGAATATGGATGTGTTTAGTAGAAACATGTTACTAAATGCTAATAACAATATAAAAATCATATTGTGATATGAAAAAAAACATTATGCAACTAATATTATGCTAATAATATCAAAAAAATGTTAACAGTTCCTTTATTTCAAATAAATAAATCAAATTTAGCGGATAAACCAAAGCTACACTGGGACTGACAGACACAAAGGCCACACCTTTTTTATTTGGGGGAAAAAAAACACACACACACAGACTACGCCTCCTTCACTGAGATGGTGACACACTTTCGTAATGGAAATTAGTTGCCTTAACCCTGCACAAGTGCAGAACACATCAAACTGTGCCTTAGTCGACCGCGACACACACTTACAAAAGTAAAGTACCTGTGTGGATTTCCCAAGGTCTCGCAGAAATCACGTATAGGACGTGTGTTGCCCTATGTAACCCTAGCCACCCACACAAAGTCAGACCCCCTTCCATATATGATAAAGGACACTGGCATGTGTCTTTTGATTTGGCCTTGTAGGGAAAGAGTCATTGGCTGTTTCTCAATACCAAGTTGGCCAAGTTCATTTCAAGTTCTCCGGTTTGACTCAGGAATATAAACTTCAAGGACAGAAAGGTTGCTTTGGCCTTCCAGTTACCTTCACAGTTAAGTAGATACACAATAAAATGTCATATCATATAGAACAAGCCTGCCTCTTCTCATTTCATTTTAATATATTAATAAATAAATGGGCAGTGGGCACCCTTAATACTCAATTGCTGAGCTGCATAAATATAAATAACTATTAGATAAGTATATAGATAAATTTCACTCTGAATAAGGGCATCTGACAAATGCCATACATATAAATGTAAATCATCACAAGTAATATCCAAGATCTGTGGTGAGAAAAAGGTTGCAGGAGACTGTTTTTATGAGCAAAATCAGCTGTGTTTGATTAGCGACATGAATTCAAAATTATTGAATGAAAAACAAACTTGGACATAAAAAACACAGTTGATTAGAAATGCATTCTGGGATACTAGCTGGCCTTAAGTCCACAGAAGTCACCACACGTTGCATCTTGTGCAAAATGCACATCCAGGTATTTGAACTGTACTTGGCTAGATGCAAACTTTGAACTGGAACAGTACTTGGGCTGTGACTGATGACAGTTCACAAGGCTAGAAGAACAAAAATACAGACAAGAATGCAAATTGAGAAACAGCCTATTAACTTTTAACATAATATAATTATTAATATTAAAATATTGTCGATGTGGATTAAGGTACCCAAATCTTAGAATTTACATTCAAGGTTTCCTTTCATTTAATTTATCAATCACTTTTTTTGAATTTTGCAACCAATTTCCTAAGAAGATTAAGGATAACCACATCAGCCATACCTTCTCCTTTATGACTGACACATCTTAATAGGGACAGACAGGTTCAAGGTTCACACCATCTTTACTAAGACTGACAGGCACACATGTACTGCCACATGTACTGAGGACATCCCTCATGATTTCACTGAAAGTGAAATACTGATTGATGTTTATGATTGTATAACAGTAATAAGAACAACTCTGTGTGTAATGCAGACTCCAAGTCCACACCCAGACCTATTCAGGCACTTTGATCTAACAACTTCTACTGGCTGGTTTTGAGCGAGTTTATTCATGCTGAAAATACTATCCACAGTGCACTGATTGTAATGAGGGAAACTTTACACTCGTAGTCTTGTCCTGAATGTGTCTCTGTGCAACAAACAACGGCTCAATACATTCATTAGCCACTGACAGTACCACAAACTGAATCCACGTGAGAGTCCTTATTGGTACATGGTCCTGGTGCTGCATGCTGGAATTAAAGTACTTAAGCAACACAAGGTGTGGAGGTGGACCAATTTTGTAAGCCGATCCTCTGTGATGGTAATGGAAGGGGGACATTGTACACACTGTGACAAAGAAAACCTAATTGCCAATTATAGCCAGTTTGCTGAGGACATGAGCAACCGGCTAAAATATCCTGGAAGATCCTTAAATCAGATTATTTCTTTCATCTTGTGTGTAAACAGCAAGCACACTGCTGTTTACTTTTTACCATGAGGTAAGTAAAAAAAAAAAAAAATTAATAAATAAATAAATAAATAAAATGGGTAGAACGTGCAAACCAGAAATGCCGTCGCCGATTCCAGGACTTAAACCCAAGACTTGAACCCAAGACTTAAACCCAAGACTTGCTGTGAGGCAGACATGCTAAACACTATGCCACAGTCCCAATAACAGCAATTACTATTACAGAAATAACAGCAGCAACAAGAACATCTACTATAGCAATGACTTTTCATACCTCTGAATTATAATAACCATAATGTTTCCACATAGTACATGAGTCACAATATGCTAAACAGGGATTTTGTGAAAGCCCTGCCAGAATTGTGTGTATTACATCAAGTGTCATAAAACTGTATGCATTCTTTTAAATAAATGTTGGTTATTGAAAAAAGAGACAGCATGAGCAGTATCAATTAATGTTGGTTCATTTTCTTTATAGGTGAAATAGAAGTTAAAAGGTACTCGATTTTGTTGTTTGATTCAGTAACATCCCAACCATGTCCGTATTGTACACCTAAATGCACAAAGAGTAACAGCTGGGGGGAAAAAAGACTTGCAGTATAAAGTATTTATTAGAAAAAGCTGGAAACTATATTCACAGTAAGGCCTAATTACGAGAGAAATTGATTTCAAATGACCCAATGCGTACGTGAGGACGTCTGTCAAACTCATGTGGAAGTGTCATTACTGACTTTTTATGGCAAGATCAGAAAACCTTGGAAGATACATACTGAAGCAACAAACATTTGCAGTTTAGATTTAAGGTTTTACAGGCCAGGCCTCAATTTGTTTTCGAAAATGTGATGTTAAAAAAGTCATACTATTATTCTCTGTCAAACCTGACGTATGCATAGGGTGTGTAGCATCCTGCGAGTAAGGTGAAATTTTGTTAATTGATCAACAGCTGTCTTTTGCTGCATGTAGTGAAAATGTGGGTTATATTTACCATTTAAGGGAGAAGAATTTGATAATGACTATTTTTATTTTTTGACTCCCATTTAACTAAAAGAAATCCCTGTTCAGCATATTGTGACTCATATATAAAAACATACCGGTGGCTTGGTGGATGCTGCTGAATTAAATAGTCCTATTTAGTGACATCCACTGAGTTTGAGACAAATAACAGTTAATTAGGAACATGCTTAAAATTTAACAATAAAAACAAACAAACAAAAACACTATACCATGAAATATAAATGTTTAAACAGGCTTAAACGGTTCAGTTAATTGATTTTTCTCATTTATTATAATTATAACTTCAGAAGCAGTCATCCATTCACTAACCAGCAAAAAACACCACCCCACCCACTGCCCCACACTCCCCGCTCCATTCACTGGTTGTGTTGGGTTTTGTTTTTTAAATGTGAAACTGAAAAGTGTAAACTCTGTCCTGAACTAATTAAATTCCAACAAAGCACTTAAAACCCAGACTGTTTCCATGAATGATACATAAACCAAAAATAAATGAATAAATATACAAAATTTCATTAAATTAATGGTCTAAATTGAATCCGGATTCAGCATTCAGCTTTGCTGTAGCAAGAAAAATCCTCCTTGAATAGTGCAATTTATCTGTAAAACACTTCAACATGAAGTGTTGCCTTCCCTGGAGAAAATATCAGCACTCTTCCTAAAAAGATTAACAGGTTGGGAGACACTGCTAGAAGAATCTGGGCCAGTCTTTAATGCATGTCTCCACTGGCAAAATGTCAACAGTTCTGACTCATAGTTTTTAATCAGTGTACCTATTTTATATCCTTTACCTGGCGTGTGTATGTCAACAGCTATCAGTATCTATTTCAATGGAACTATTATTGGTACATGCAAAGAAATGCTGTAGAGCAAAGATGCCTTATATTTACATATAAATAAATTAATTTTATTCTTCCTCAGGTACATTTTGTGCAGCTTTACAAGGTAATGAGCTGTAAGTTTTACCATCGTGCCTGCTTCTTTATTTGCATGCAAACACCAGCAGCATTTACTATACTTTGGCCGAAAAGTCTCTTACATAATATGCTACTTTCTTTAGTGACATACAATAATTTATTACCCAGTAACACTTAATTTTGAGATGAAAAACCGACTCAAAATAAAACTCTATACCAAATTATGTGTCCATGATACACAGAAGCTCCTGCTACAAGCTGAAGCAAGAGAATGACTATAAGCGTAAAAATATATGTAAAATGGTTATGTATTCCCATTGAATTACATTTTAATAAACTCCAACAATTCTTTAAAAATGTATTGATCAAAAACAATTACTTCTCCAAAGTTTGACACCAACCAAATCCCTCTGAATTCCATCATGACTGTTCAAAGTCTGGTATTCATAGGAATTCATATCAAGTAATATGCGCCACACAAGCATTTTCTCCATTGGAGTTCAAAGGTCAAGGGCATGGTGACAGGGAATAAAACCGGTACACAACACTCCACCATCCAGATGTATTCACACAAGTTTGGTATTCATAGATGTTATGCTATAGGAGATATGCTCTGGAAAGATGTTACAGTGGAATGATGGAAGGACGAAATGACAGAACAGGGCAATACTATATGCCATGTTGTACACACTATATGCCATGTTGTACACACCAACAGGGGAAAAACTTAAACTTTTAGTAGCTCAATAGCAGAGAAAACCCTTTTCTTTTGAGGAATATTTATTTAATAATTTTCTGAACCGCTTAACCTAATTAGGGTTGCGGGGAGGCTGGCACCCATCACAGTCGACTCTGTGCGAGGGCAGAGTACACCCTGGACAGCTCGCCAGGCCATCACAGGGCAGAAACCCACTGACTGCAATGCAGCCTACTCTTTACAAAAGTCAGCAATGGTTCTTTTACATGCCTCTCACCACAGACAATGAAAGACATGTTAAACCTTGTCAACCCAGTTTGCTGCACTGGGGGGACAGCAGTGACATCCCGGTGACAGTGGGGCTTGAACCATTTAAATGTAATTAATTCTTCCCTTAGCACTGGTTATGTACTTAAATTCTTTAAACTAACAGTCATCAAACCTCTGATTAAAAAACCTGACCTTGACCCATATCAGCTGTCCAACTATAGACCAATATTAAACCTCCCTTTTATCTCCAAGATCTTAGAAAAAGCTGAAGCACAGCAGTTATGTTCATATCTTTGTAGGAATAACATTCATGAAATGTATCATATATCATCCAATGTCTTGGATGACGGTGATTCTGATCCTCCTGATCCTTCTGTTCTGTGAGTCCTGTGGTCTGTCCTGGTGTGCTGATGCTGGCTGGAGTTCTCATCTTGGAAGCACCTCGCTCCTGCCAATAAAGATCCATATGGGCTTAGATCTGCACTCAGCGACTGTGAAGACAACTTTTCACTGCTGGTGATATAAACTCTCTTGCTGCAATTATACAGGATTTACGGCTGGGGTATAACCAACCGGACTACATGCTGGACTGTAATGAAATTTTTCTTATATGGTTTGTATTCTATGGTCTCACCCAAATGAGGATGGGCTTCCCTTTTGAGCCTGGTTCCTCTCAAGGTTTCTTCCATGTGTCAACTAAGGGAGTTTTTCCTTGCCACGGTCTCCGCTGGCTTGCTCATTAGGGATGTGTAGGCGGTTGTGGAAAAATGTATACTTTTTTTTTTTTTTCATTTTACCATGTAAAGCTGCTTTGTGACAATGTCAATTGTAAAAAGCGCTATACAAATAAAACTGAATTGAACTGAATTAAACCCCCAACCCGTACCCTATGACTGGGCCACCACTGCCCTGTTGAGGAATACCTTTTCATAAATCACATTCTATATAATTTTCTAAAACTGAAAAGATCTGCGCATCATCTTCATTCTCATGGCTGCATTAAGCTTTATGCCTAACTTGACTAGTGTTTGACGTGCTCCTGGGAATGGCCACCTACTCCAGCCCACGTCTTTAGCTGTCTCACTCTCTTTGTTCTTCCTACAGCTCCTTTCATGCTTTTCTAAAAAAAATAAATAAAAAATAGAAGTTGAAAACTCTGTGGCTAAAAACATTCATGTATAGGCCTCAATCAAAATAGTAAAGTACAGCATTGCATTGCTGCCATACAAAAAAGAAATTCATTGGTGTAACAAGATGCTTTTCATGTTTTAACAAGATTTCATTAAGTTATTAGCATTTATTTTAACTATAAAATAAGCATAATTAAGGATCATAGTATAATGAGGATATAAAAACAAAAAAAGTATATACTGTAAACAATTTATTAGGAATCTGTAATTATTCATAAGTAATTTTTTAAACTGGCAAAAAAAAAGAAGAAAGAAAGTCGCAACTTGGACTGGATTCTGTCAGAGGTGTCAGTTGCTTTGGGTTTGAATCCAAAAGCACAGGAGTCGTAGTTGAAAAAAATTACACTTGAAATATTGAGTCCAATAAATGATCTGCTGATGTGAGCTATACAAAGCAACTCCACAGTGACCCAGGAAATAAAATGCACACGTAAGGTTTATGTATGAGGAAGGTCAAATGAAAAAGCAAGGTTTAAAAAAAGAAAGATGATTGATTGCATATTTTAGGGTGAAAAAGGTTCCTCTCGAAGGATTTAATAAAGGACTAGCAGGATTTTCATAGAGGGCAAAGCTACCAAAAGTTAGAGAAAAATGCTGATTCAACTGAACATTTAAAGAACAACAAGTCCACTTCTGATGGATTCCCAGACACGGATGATAAATCATTCTTCTTGTTTCACTTGAGAAATAGCAAACACTCATATATAACTTAATGTTATAAACTTAATGACAAATTTGCACTGCATAAATCTCTCAGAATAATGTGTTATTCGAGTTGCCAGGTGTTGGAGCACAAATAAAGTGTACATCCAAAAAAATAAGCTACAGTGCCATAAAAAAAAAAATTATTAAAAATACTATGTCCCCCTGTCTGGTTTCCTCTCTTTTCAATATCAATAACGTAATGAATGACCATACCACTAAACTATACATAACGTTTCACCTGTGTGTAATCACTGCCCCTGCTTGGGTGTTCATGGTGTGTGCTTACAGATAGTAAGAGGCCAGTGACCAGAGATACAGAGAGATATGTAAACCATTGTGTGTCTGTGTATGGTTTGGAGCAATAAAAAGCCTCAGAGTGAGGAATAAAGGGCATCTGAAAAGGGCCCAATTTGTTACAAGAGGATAAATGGAGAGAAATGTCTGCCTGTCTTTGATTCTTCAGTATCCTGTAATATTGTTTTATTTTGATATACTGTATTAAGGTAAATTATTGCCTCTGCATTTAACCCATCCAAAGTGAGCACGCACAAATAAACAGTGGGCTCACACTCGGAGCAGTGGGCTGCCAGGAGAGCAGTTGGTTAGGTGCCTTGCTCAAGGGCACTTCTGCCATGAAGATGGAGAAAGGGAAGGTGCCGCTCACTCCCCAACCACCACTCATTTTCCTGCTGATTCAGGAATTGAACCAGTGACCTTTCGGTCCCAAAGCCACGTCTCTAACCATTAGTCTACGACTGCCCCATTATGTTATATCAGAAACTACCGTTCGAGTTATGCTAAAAATAACGCACACCTTCACAGCTCTGTGATATTTTTATATGCGTTATATTATAATATTATAAGCCTCCACACGACCCTAATTAGAAATAAGCAGCTTAAAAATGAATGAATGATATTATAAAATATATTTTTATATATACTTTATATCTGTCTCAAACCACCCCAAACCTACCACCAAAAGTACTGGAACAGCAAGGCCAGAAACACTGATGACATTTAGGCTTGAGATCAAGAGATGGGTACAATATAAAAGAAAACAATGACTAAAAATTCAATATAATTCGTTGTACATTTGTTTAAAGTTTGAGCTGCACTATCATGTAATCTTGGCAAGAAATCTTAAATTACCAGCTTTTTTTTTTTTTTTTTTTTAGGAAAAATCTTTATGGGAAAACAAGAAAGAAAATAGGCCAATAGAAAATTATTTAATTTCCAAATGCTCAGATTTTGAAATTGTTATCAATTGATATAAAAATCCTATTTCCGTCAATCTCTAATACAGACAAGATAAGTGGCATTACAGTACAGTGAAGTGATGTGAGTAATAGTGATGCAAAGCAGTAAGACATTAAGAAGCTTTGAGTGAAGTGACAAGAGGCTAAGCAGTACCAGCACAGATGCTCTGGACATTTTAGCCAGACGACAGAAGGGGAGAGATCCCAGGAGAGAGGCCACATTTGCGGGCGGGTATGTTTGAACAGTGTAAAAACTTCTCTCTGCTAATAATAAACCCACTTTCATCATTTTACCTAAATCTAACTCTGATAAAGCTCAGGTGGTGTGTTGCAATCTCTCCAACTTTACAGCCATATTTCCATTTTTCCCAAGTCTCAAAGAGAAACAGGTAATGGACTCAGTCTCCATCCTGACTTCTTAAGTCCCCTAACTGCAGTGGCACAATTTTGTATTAACTTAAAAAAGTGTATCTGGTGTTTGTTAAGATTTTGTTCCCTACATATCCGCAACAGAAAACATTGACATATAAATAACAAGTGGCCCGATTCATTTATTTATTTATTCATTCATTCAATCCTTCCTTCTGTTACCTTATTATATTCACACCAGGGGCATGTTTATTTATTTATTTGTAGGTGGGGGTGAGATTGTGTAGTAATACTCTAAAATTAGTGTCTTTTGTGCCCTCATGCGTCTGTGTAATTTTGCTTAAGTATAGCATATAATTATGTTGGTTTCTTGTGTGCGAACTGATTAATGCAGGCTGCTGTGCCATTCATATTACCCCCTGAGGAAACAATAAGCTTTCCATCCATCTATCCATGTAAATAAAGAGTGACTTTAAAAGGACTTTTCCTATTTCGCCTTCCAACTAGCACCTCATTACCATCCATTAAAAAAACACAAGGTCAGGACAATTGAGTGCAGACATGTTGCATATATTAAGTGAAAACTTCAGTTTGAATTTTTTACTTGAGACAACTAGAACTGCCGACTGGTGGTTATGTCTTAACTTCTAATCAGTTCATCCTTAAGTGATACCCTGCAAGTGTTCTCGAGATATAGACAGGACACCAAAAAAAAAAAAAAAAGTCTAGCCCTGGATATTGCCAACGTGGAGGCAAAAAACTAAAAAAATTTAAAACACCGAAGGTACAACTGTTTAAAACCATTACAGTGATAACAGGAATTTTGTCACTAAGCTTTTGGAATGTGTACATGATTTAGAGAGAAGTTCAGTTAGCTTTCACTTTCAATTGACTTCAATTCGTTATTGTTTTTTTGAACATCAAATAACATTATTTAGTAATTCGTCTGTCCCTTTATGAGTGTTGTTATTTTTGAAAGAACCCCAAAACTGTATGACCCACTCCATAACCTTGTAACTAACTTTACAGCTGCGTAATACAATATTTACTTATCTGAACTGTACCAAAAGTGAAGTGCTCAGTGAATCAGGACAGTTACCAAATTTGGCTGTACTCAGGGCATTAAAGTGACAGTAAGAGTTGAAAAGTGAGCCAAAGTTCTGAACACCACAGACAGTAAGATAGCCACTGCTGTATGTTGCCTTATATAATTTAAATTGACCCTTTTGCTGTGCAGTACACAGTCAGCTCACAAGGAAATAGCCTCAATCTGACTTCCCCCATCTAAATTCAAATCCCATGGGGATGACATCACCCACGCCGTCCATGTGAAAATTTAAAAGCACAATGCGTTGTCTTCCATTAAATAAAAATGTTAATACTATTAACATACTGCAGTAGTGTGAGAGTAATAAACACAGCTAGATACACTTGCTTTTGGAAAATAAGGCAGAGTCGCTAAACATTCCGCTAAACATGTTTTACTAGAAAAAAGTGTGAATTTATTACAGAGTTGCCAGATTATGGTGCCAGAACTTGGGTAGATTTAACTGAATTTCTCAGGGAATTAAAAAAATGTGTTTTAGTAAATATAAATATGTTTAATTTGATCTAATTTTTAGGTCTTTCGTAGTTAGGTGTATAAAAAGGAAAGGTATGTGGACTAGAAACATTCTGATACAATGTAGTAACCACAATTAATCACCCCTTTTGTAGGTAATGGTGTATTTTACACAAGTAATAATTGTATTTTTTCTGACATAGTGAAAACTAGACTTGGCAGCATATTGCAACAAAGTCAACATGAACTCAACTAATGAACATGAACTTATCTGAAAATTCAGAGTAAAAAAACAACAACAAAAAAAAAGGGGGGGGGTCGAGGTGATGGCATCTCTTCACATTCCATTTCTGATCAAGTCCAGTTGCAGTAAGCAGCTGATTGTTCTTCATTTAGTTTTCCCTGCATTTTTTTCCTAGCATTTGCGCTTCAAGTTTTTAGAGAGGATTACAGAAATAATCCAAGCTTTAATAGCGTTTGCCTTTATGGATCTACTGGATTTACAGTTTAGCTGGATTATTCCATTCTAACCATGCAACACATCTACAGCATCTGACATAATTTCTCAAAACAGAATGCATAACATTGCACACACTTTTACCCCGTGATAATTTTAGCTGTTTATTTCATTTATTTTTAAACCTCAGTTGAGTTGGATGCATGGACCAAAAAACAAATTTAAACAAGACTGTAATTTTTTTTTCCTTTTTCATTTTTAAAGCACAACAACGATAACACTACCTATACTATCGGAATGCTCACGCACAGTTCATCTTTTTTGCTTTTCTTTTCTTACTACGAGGTTTCATTTTGGGGATTATTCAGCAACATCCACTTTACCTTCGGGGCAAAATTGGGTGGATATAATCCCATGTTATACATTTGATTAATTTTATGTATTAACAGTTAGGGCGGCACAGTGGCAAAGCGGTAAGCACGTCCGTCTCACAACAAGAAGGTCCTGGGTTTGAGTCCTGGTCTCGGGCGTTTCTGTGTGACAACTGAATGTTCTCCCTTTGCTTGCACGGACCTCCTTCAGTTACTCCAGAATACTTCCACAGCCCTAAAACATGCCTATTAGGCTAACTGGCTGTTTGAAATTGCCCTTAGGTGTGAACGTGAACGGTTGTATGTGTTGCCCTGTAATGGTCTGGCGAGCTGTTTAGGGTGTATCCCGCCTTTGCAAAGTGTTGGCTGAGACAGGCTCCAGCCTCCCTGCAACCCTAATAATGGTATTAAGTGGCTTGGCAAATGAATTACTGAATGAACATGGAAGTTATACACAGAATAATTATGAATGTCAGGCTTGAATACTGATCAGTCTGATCAGTAATTTATGTATAATGACTACATGCATGCTACAGTTATATAAAGCACTCAGAAAATGAGGCATAATATAATTTTCCAGTGTGATTCTACAGCTGTAATAATGTTGAATTTGTGGAAGAGAAACTGCATTGCATGTCAGTCTGCACTGCACTTTGTGCCAGCCATCACCAGAATCTCAGTGATGATAGGAAGAAACAAATCATGCTTTTACCTTTACCCTATTATGGCCTATCTCAGGAATCAATCAGAATTCAATTAGCCGAGGCAGGAGGCGAGCATCCTGCCATAAACCTCACACATACAAATGCTTATAATCACAACAAATGACCTGTAAACTCATTAGACAGCACAAGCCCTGGGCAGCAAAACCTTGAGATTGATATAGAGGGGACCAGTGCATAGGTACTTTTCAGCAACGGAGAAATACATTTTTATTTTAATACTGCATCTTCAGAGCATTAGAAACACAGTGTGTACTCATGTCAGGAGATTAATTGCTTGGGGAAAAAGCAGCTCAGCAGTTAACAATACTGAATGCCACAAAAGGACACAGATGGACTCGTGAGGATCTAGTCAGGTATATGCTTGTACTGCATTTCACTCCATTTAACAATAGCTGTCATTTCTAAGCTGGTTCACTGAACTAAATCAGAATGAAAAGCTGAATATCATAAACAAAGAAGTGGGAAGTATATTATTTTTATTAGTATTAGTAGTAGTAGTAGTAGTAGTGTTACTATTATTATTATTATTATTATGATTATTATCATCATTATTATTATAAATACTACTACTATTTATATTATTATATTAAGTTGGCACCAGAAACATGCTTCGGGGTTATGCTGTGTGCTACTAATTATACACTAATACACCACGGCCTGCAGGGGTTGCCATCATGGACTGCCACACCCATGACAGCACACAGCTGCTCTTAGTTTACACTGTTATTAGTTCAGGGATAAAAGCTTTTGTTTGGTATTTTTACTGTTTCGCTTTCCACACACTGGTCACTTTTGTTCACGTGTTGTTATTCTGAGTTGTGGTATGCTAGCTCTTGGCAGTGTTTTCCTTATAAACATAGTGCTGGTGCTGATTAAAAATAAATAAATGACCCTGCATTTGCATCCACCACTAGCATAATAATATTAATGAGAATAATAAAAATAATAATAATAATAATAATAATTATTATTATTATTATTGATAATAATAATATTATCATTGGTAGCAGTAGTTCCTTAGTTAGAGTTCCCTAAATATCAGAAACCAGAATAAAAGATTTATGCAGAATAACAATTCAAGTAGCCTCTGTGATGAGTGATGGATGGACTGGAGGAATAGAGCAGCTCCGTATGATGCCATATGTTATACAGTCTGGTCAAAAACCGAGAGCCAAGTGTTCCAACTTAGAATGACATGCAGAGCATTAAATTTAAAAAGAAGGAGAAAACTGAAGAATCAAAAACAATTCTGTGATCTGCAGATTCAACGCCACAGGAGGTACGCCTGAACAGTCACAAAAAATATTATCCACTCAGTCACCAAAAATGTCCAGTATGTGACTGATGGAAAGGACTTGTGGGAGGCAAGTGGAGCACTGCTGGGACTGCTCCAGGTGTTATACTGTGTGTGGGAACAATGGAATTGAACTTCTACACATCAGGCTTATGTGAACAGCAAACTGATTAGAACTGCAGTATGGCAAAGTAAGTTCATGGAAATGAACAAACATACAAACAAAATTAATGAAGTATATATTTATTTATGTATTGAGCTTCATTTGGAAACTGAATGGATGTGGATAATTATAATTATTATTATAACTAAAGATTCTTTCAATTAGAATTAGAACGATGTTCACTGCTGATGTGTAGTTTCAGAGACCTCATTCTGACAGCTTATTGTGGCCTAAAAACCTTCACGAGCCACTCAATGCTAGATGTCACGTTAATTTTTCACCCATTTCTACAAGACATACAATCTCATATCACTCTTAGAACACAAATAGGCACAAAAAGGCAAGCCCCTGAACTCGACTTTTACACATGAACATGTGTATGTTTTCATTATTAGGGTTTTTTTACGTTCATGTTCGAAGTTGCAAACTGCTAAAATCCATTAAGTAGTTTGTATTAGCAAAGTTAGAAAAGATTTCTATTCCACTCTCTTAAGTGCACAAAATTGCAAGAATAGGACATGAATCTGTCAGTTCATATAAGGCAATATAATAGCAAAAATAACAGTATACAAATATTAAACTAACAAGTCAGATATAAACTTTTGAACTTCTAAATAAAATAAAACTCGTCACCTTTACACATAATACAAGTTTACTTGCTTTCTTTAAAAATAAGACAACTCTTTGTCCAAAAGAGCAGTGGAGAAAATCCCCATTACAATGCTGCAGACATTGCAGAAGACATGCAAACCATCTTCTTTAAATGGGCTATTATGGCCGTGCAGCAAGACGGAAGCCTATTCTTCAACCTGCAAATATTCATTCTGAAATTTTGGGTGTCTATTTACTTATGGCTGGTCTCTGTACAACAAGACTGGGTGGAATTACAGTTTTATTTTTTTCAGTCTCACTGGACTGTAATAAAGCATATATTTATCATAGCATTTATTATTTTATTAAACTTTCATAAAGACAAGATTATACAAAACCTGCTGTGTGCACGACACGACTCATCGGCTAAGTAAACCCAATCAATCCAGCAAAACGAAAGCAACAACTAACAGCAATAATTTTTTTTGCTGAAAATTTAAATAATGATTAAAAATAACTCTTGAATGTTAAAAAACTACATTCTTCCATCAAATACTCTTTTTAAATTTTGATGCTTTCTGAATGTTTTTGGGTTTTGTGGAGTAGGTTTGGCATATTGCACTGCTGATATTCCAGTAGTAAGTGGGCCAATAAGCACATGATCACTTTTATCCAGTGAGTGTGGATTAAGAATGGGTGTTACACTGTATCATCAGATACCTAAATATTTAGAGTATTGTGATATAGCAAAAATGTCACCTGTAATAATGATCAATATCATGTCATGTCATTTTCTGAACCGCTTAATCCTAATTAGGGTCACGGGGAGGCTGGCGCCCATCTCAGCCGACTCT
>JAQMYF010000012.1:19538843-19549386 GCA_030014195.1 Neosilurus mollespiculum | reverse complement strand
ATGGGCGCCAGCCTCCCCGCGACCCTAAGTAGGAATAAGCGGTTCAGAAGATGAATGAATGAATGAATGAATGAATGTTAGCTTATATTGGCATAATAAATAAATCATTATTATCATTATTATTATCTTCTTATGTCAAGCCACAGGGTATGGCATGGTGTTGCAAAATGAAGTGATAGCTATCCTTGTCCAAGATCCCTTTTACCCTGTACAAATCTTCCACTTTACCACCACCAAAGCGCCCCGACCATCACATTTCCCCCACCATGCCTGACAGATGTCAAACACTCCTCCGACATCTTTTCTTTTATTCTTCACTATATAAATGTTCTTTACCCAAATATCTGAAACTTAGTTCCATCTATTTATAACACTTTTCCTCCCAGTCTTCCTCTGTCCAGTGTCTGTGTTCTGTTGCCCATCTTAATCTTTTACTTTTACTGATTCACTCTCAGATATGGATTTTCTTTACAACTCCAGCAGTTGCCCATTCACTGTTGAAGTTTATTCTGGTGTTTGGTGGGTACTGTTTAATGAAGATGCCAATTGAGGACCTGTCAGGTTGCTGTTTCTCAAACTAGAGACTCTGATGTACTTGTCCTGCTGCTCAGTTGTGCACCGAAGCCTCAGACTTCTCTTTCTATCCTGGTTAGATCCAGTTTACACTACTCTGTGAAGGGAGTAGTACCAACTATTGTATGAACAGCAATCATCAATGTTTGGTGGCATCTGTCAATCAACAGTATATTTAAGCTCTGATTGGTTATCACGGAAATTGCAAAAGTTCTGCTCAGGTGAGAAAATTTCACCTCTCATCACTCATTTCACTGACTTTCTCTGACTCTGCATGGTCGCTTGCTGCTGATCGGTTCTTGTGTGAATGTAGCATTAGAGTAGCCAGTTTACCCACTGTGCATGTCTTGAAACTGTGACTTTACATTTCACTGAGAGTACCAATTGGAAATACACACAAGCATGAGGACCACATGCAAACTTTACACAGAAAAATAGTTAAGTCATAATTATTAGTTGGAATCCAGCCAGCTGACTGCTTCTTCTCTAAATAGTTATTAGATAGTATATTATTAATAGTGTTTTCAGTCATTGTCCTGTTGTATGAGGAAAGTGGCTCCAGTCAAGTGCCGTCCACTGGGTACGGCATGGAGTTGCAAAATGAAGTGATAGCCTTCCTTGTTCGAGAAAGTATTTAAGGCATAAGTAATTACGAGTTAGTCATAATATCGTTTAGCTATCTCATAATTATGACTTACAAACCGACTTTTTATTTTCTCTGGTAGTGGAAATGAGCTTCCATACAAACACAGTAAAACTTTTAGTCAATGTCTCAGGCTCACACAGAAACCGAGAGCAGTCTGGATACCGGTGGACGATCTGAGCCAGGTGGCGCAGCACACATTACTTCGAGAAAAACAACAAGTGAGGGAACAAAAACAAATTTACACTTTCATCGGGCTGGCTCCAGTAGAAAAACAAGCAAGCAACAAGAAGTGAAAAGTAAGTGCAGGGTGCTGGACCACAGGAGGAGCAGCAGAGGCGGGGATGTGACACTATGGTTATGAATTGAATTTACATTTCACTCATTTGACTGGAAGTAATTCAGGAAATAACAATGAACTGTAAAATGATGCACTTCTGTTTCTCAGTTATAATGTCTTTTTTGTTCTGGTGGTGTGTCTGTCTGTGTGTGTGTGTGTGTGTGTGTGTGTGTGTGTGTGTGTGTGTGTGTGTGAGAGAGAGAAAGAGAGAGAGAGAGAGAGATATTGGGCTTCTACTGATTTTTCAGGAAGATATGTGTACATAATTAAACAACCCACAAAGATCTTATGGGAAGCTTGATCGATATATTATTTTTATAACGGGAGCCTTGTTCCAGTGATGTTGGTCTCTTGACAGACCTCTGCTTAAAGCACTTAATTTTCATGATACCAACCATAGTTAATTATAGTTAGTTCAACTGTCCCAATATCTTAAAAACATATTTGTTTCATTTACCTTTAGACTATGGAAGGTTTTTGGGGTCACCCTCCATACTGTTTTAATTTATTAAATGTTTAATATCCAAAGCGACTTATAGAATTGCTTTGGAGTCTCCATCAAAAACACATCCCTAAGATGATCTGGGATTATGAGTAAGTACCATTGAAATGTGTAAAAACCAGTTATATCATATTACTGGCATTGATTACAAAATATAATAAAATTAAATTAAAAAAAATAAAAATAAAAAAGCAAGCCAAGGCAAACACATAAATTTAAACGAATAAAACTAATCAATCAATTACACTGTCTGTAACAAGACCAAAAAAAAAATAAACCTACTTTAATATTTGATGTTATATGGTGGAATCTGGTGCAATCTAATGGTATATTGAATATTATTTGGAATATTAATATTTCCAAATATTAATGTCTTCCAGTTTATTGGCTTGCTTGTACATTTTTAAAGCTGTGAGTCTCATGCAGAATTTCGTTATGTGTGAACATTATGACAATAAAGACTCTTGAATCTTTCTTACCGTAACACAAATCATCTTTACTGACAATTAACATGAAACCTTTTTTTAATTGTCTTATGAAATATGTAAAGGCCCAATTGTTAGCTGATATGTTTGTTTATTTAATGGGTTTTAAAAATACATTTCTGACAAACTGTAAAGAAGGTCTCTTAAATCTTGTCATTTGTGTTACAATGATCAGCAGCATAAGATTCAAGATCCCTTACTGTCATTATGTTCACACATAACAAAATTTTGTATAAGACTCTCAGCTTTAAAA
Organism: Neosilurus mollespiculum; assembly: GCA_030014195.1. Classification (NCBI taxonomy): domain Eukaryota; kingdom Metazoa; phylum Chordata; class Actinopteri; order Siluriformes; family Plotosidae; genus Neosilurus; species Neosilurus mollespiculum. The sequence goes on along the minus strand of JAQMYF010000012.1, from coordinate 19,546,590 downwards.
AGGTACAAGCAAGGCAGGAAAAACTGCAATTAACACCAAGAGCAGAATATAAACACAAGCAATTATATACACAACTTTTAAATAGAAATACAAGAAAAAAATATAAACTCTAAACACCTCTGAATAAAAACTGAACACTGATATGTACATTGAAGGTACTATGAAATGAAATAAATAAATATCAGCAGCAGAGTGGATATAAACTAGAACGTAAATGTAAGTAAAGTGCAGCAGTGTAAGACAGTCATAGAGTTTGTGGATTCAATGTCCTTTTGGGTGATGTTTTTGAGTCTGGTATATAAGTGATTTTAAACTAGGTACAGATGTGTATTCATTATGTCTACTATGTCAAAATTAAGGCCTATGAAAAATATAAACTAAACTGGGGATAAAAAACAGTGAAAAAATGCAGGCCATAAATGTATTTATAAGGTGATGTAGATTCCCATATCTTCCCTGGATTCACTGCTTCATCAGGCTTTAGTGCTCAATGGTTGATGGCGCTCAGACACTTACTTACTTTCGTCTTTTCCCACTTAGTGGCAACATACGAAACTTTAAATGACTATCTTTCTTCACATTAAACATACACCCTATTACACATCAGCTTTTCGGCATGATGAGAACACTAGATTAGCAAAAAAAAAAAAAAAAACTGAATAGACACATTAAATGGACTGTATTCTTGCAGCACAGTGGTTTGTCTTAGCCACTTTAACATGGGGGGCAGGTACCCGCTTCCGTTCACGAGATTGAGACCCGGATTATCGACTGTGAGATACTAGAAATACTGGGGATTACGGAGGGAGTACGCTCACTAGATTTTACTTCACTGACCTAGTTCAAGATGACAATATAGACAAACTACTGTAATTTTTTAAAAACCGATGGAAAACCCATAAAAACCAAACCAAACCAATAAAAAAATGGCAGGGAAATGCCTAACAATCCTACTTTTTGTACAATTTTAAACAATTTTGTTTAAATCGGACAAAAAGCAGGAAACCGGACTGGTTACAGACTCTGCAATTATGACAAAAGAAGTGGCATTGAATAAACAGAGGGTGGACCAGTCTGTCTGCCCAGAGCCATAAGCTGCAAATAAACACCCCAGCTAATGGAAGATTTAGCACTGGCTTTTTATTATTCACATAATATATTATTAAATGGATTTATTGGCATAGTAGTGAATCAAAATAATTTGCACTTCGGTTTTTCAGGCTTTGCATGTGCTCACTGCTGTCTGTGCACTTGAATTTTTATGACATTTTATGGGTGTCACTGCATGCAAAATTGAGAATTTGTGATTAACTGGCTCTAAAAATCAGCATTTCCAAAAACTGGTGGGCATTTAGTTTGGCTTGATTGATGCAAACAGTTACATACAACTTAAAAAAAAAAAAAGAAAGAAAAAAGGAAAGAAAGAAAATTTGGTAAAAAAAAATAAAATTGACTCAAACCTCATTCTCAAAAATATTCTTTGGGGATATGGCTTTTCATTCTCTTTTGGTCTGGTTTGTTACATTGTGGTTTTATCTGTTCAACATGGCTGCAGACGACAGCTTCGGTATGCACTCTCTAGCTCACTCATTTGCCAAAACGCTTCGTCCTATTAGGGTCACCAGGAGGTTGACAACATTCGCCAAATTTCACAAACATAGGACGCTTTCTGAAGGACATTTTAATCATAGGTACATAGGTGGTTCTCTGGAGGATATGGAAGCAATGCAGATGGGGCAAGTGGGCTGGTGCACTAGTGAAACTCTGCACTCAGAGTCTTTGAACTTCGCTCCTGTTGATTCACCAGTAAATCTTTGCCAAACAAATTGAATGAGCTGCTTCTTCTCATTAACAGGAAAAACAAAGATTTGCACAATCTGCATCCCTCTGTATCACTAAAAACCTGTTTCAGTGATTCCATCACCCAACATTGGATTACATCTGCTGGGCATCCATCTACCAAGCAAACTGCGTATCAGATCTTTCGGGAAAGAAGAAAGAATAGGGGCTGAGGAATTTGCTTCTACATAAATTAAAGTTAGTGTTCAGATGTTACAGTGTAAAGTTAACACTGTAGTCCAAACATAAAATTACTGTGTTTGAACTGTAAGCCATTTTATTCACCGCAGGAGTTTTCCTTAGTCATCCTGTCTGGTGTTTACATCCCTCCCCAGTCTAGCATGCATGAAGCTCAGCAAACCCTGCCCAAACTGTTAACCAACCTATAATAGAAACACGCCGGCTCAATTTTCATAACCCTTGGGGACTTTAACAGAGCAAAATTAAACCACAAACTGCCAAGATACAAACAGCATACCAGGAAAAACCACACTCTGGACCACTGCTACACAGTTAGCTATAAGGGATGGATATCGCTATGTTCCCTGAGCAGCTCTAGAACTCTCTGATTACTGCCTGGTCAATCTCATTCCAGGCAAAACCTTTTTTTTTTTTTTTTTTTTGGGTTTGGGGGACGGACTGTAAAGAAATGGACAAGAGAGGCAAAACAGGAACTGCAACACTGTTTTGATTGCACGGTTTGGAGTGTCTTTGAAGCTGTGACTGGGAGCCTGAATGAACTAACTGACATTGTGACATCCTATATCAGCTTTTGTAAAAATGTGTGTGCCAATTAAGACCTACTGCACATACAACAAACCATGGAGCACCTTCGCCAGGCAATGGAGGAAGCCTACAGATGTAGGGATACAAACAGGATAAAAACACACACCAAGGAGATCAGAGTGGCTAAAAGGAACTACTCTGACAAAAACTGATTTTCAGCCAACAACCTTGGATCAGTGTGGAGAGGGCTGAAAGACATCACTAACTACAGGAGACCACCCCCTCTTCCTCATGCGCACAAAGATGTGTTCCTGCTGTGTTCCACTGCAGGTTCTACTGCACACCAATGCTAACCCTTTCACCCTCGGCCACTGGTGTGTGTGTGTGTGTGTGTGTGAAAAGGATGAGAGTTGGCTCTTCCAGAAACAAAAAAACAGGAAAGCACCAGTCTAGGACGGAGTCTCCTCCAAGCCTGTGCGGACCAGCTGGCTCTCCTCCTTACACAGATATTCAACAAATCCCTCGAACTGTGCCGAGTCCCATCCTGCTTCAAACACTCCATTATCAATTCTGTCCCTGAGAAACACTCTATCATACAAGTGAATGACTACAGGCCTATCACCCTGACATTTGTAATTATAAAGTCCTTTGAAGCTCTAGAGTTGGCCCACCTGAAGAAAATCAGAGAACACCAGCTAGATCAACTGCAGTTTGCTACAGGTACTTGGCAAACAGGTCTGTAGATAATGAAGACAACATGGGACTGCACTACATCCTGCACCACCTTGACAACCCATGCAAGAATCCTGTTTATAGAATTTAGCTGTGTGTTTAGTACCATTATCACAGGAATCCTCTCCTTCAAAGCCTCATATCTCAGTGCCTCTCCTTCCATATGTCAGTGGATCACCAGCTTCCTGACAGAGAGGGAACAGGAGGTAATGCTACACTGAAGTCATTGAATCTGTCCTGTGCATGTCCCTCATAGTCTGGTTCAAAACAGCCAATAGAGGACAGAAATAGATTTCAGTGAACATTAAGGACTGAGGAAACAATCATAGGAGTCCCCTGCCCTGCCCCCAGATCTCCACTTGTCATCAAAGCTTGATTCTTATTGTATAACCTTTTATTTTGAATATTTTTCAACCACAGTTTTATTACTGCTCAATTAATAGTGTGATACTGTGAAACTGATTATTTTACCACACTGTGTAGTTCCAAACTGTGACATCCTTAATTTTAAAAATCTACAGGCGGTAAGTCAAGATGACTGGATTATTCAAGGTCTCTGGAGCTGAAATCCTACAAACTCTTCAAGCCACTGAAATGATTTTAAGATTATAAAATAAGTCCTGTCACCTTGACTAGACATTTTGAAATAACCTGCATGATGGACAGCCTGCCAATGTCATATAAGGGTTTAACACTGCTGTAACAGATAAGACAGAACTATACAGGATCTCAGAGTCTTGTGGAAAACCGGAAGAAATTCCAAAACACGTCATCAGTCGCATCCAACCATTACACACTTCAACAAACTGGACAGCAGAACACAGAGCCTGAATAAGAAACTAAACGACTTGGCTCCATGTCCCTGCGGCCAAAGTGTTCAACATCAATCACACACTCAGTTCCCTGGAGCCGGGAGAGTCATGACGGATGAAAGGGCTGATAATGGCAAAGCTCTGGCACTGAGGGAGAGCAATAACAGATGATGTTCAAAGCCTATCAGGAATTGAAAAGAAGTCCTGAAGCCCTGAGAATATCATGTGCTGTCTCTGACTCCCTACAAGCCAAGAAGGTCGAAGCTCAGTTCACAGAGATTCACCCAGAGGCAAGATGATGAGCGCTGGAAGATTTCTGTTTTCCATTACAGACACCAAACATGCCGTTTAGGCTCGATTAATAAAAATCTTCCTGCGGGTCAATGTGGAAGATCTGAGCATTTTTTAATAGTTCACAGCAGAAGCACTATATGTTACCAGGATTAATGTGTGATATAAATTGCTGCCCTAATAAAAGATATCAGGAAGCCAAAACATCAGCATCGATCATTTCCAGCGATCAGAGTTTATTAGATCTTTCTCTTCATGACGAGATTCATAATCTTCACAGCAGCATTTTCCCTGAAAGCATCAGAGACTATTTATTTAGCAAATCTGCTGGGACCAACCAGGATTAAACAATACAAATCAGCACAAAAATATCCAACACACCAACCCATAAACAAAGACAAGACAGAGATGGACAAATCTGTAGCCATGGCACCTGGGGCAATTACACTTTATGTCCAGGTTATTTCATTAGTATTTTTTAGCAAACAGCAACCAGAGGGAGTAAATAAAAGCATATTCCCTTCTTTCTAACTCTTCTCCTAACACAATACACACACACTGCTAAACTGTGCAATCAGATATACACTCATTCGCTTACTCAACACATTTAATCCTACAATTAGAGTCATGGAGAGGCTGAAGCCTCTCAGCCGACACTGGGCGAAGACCATCAGAGGGCAACACACACACAACCATTCACACTCACCTCCACACCTACAGGCAATCTGAAACAGCCAATTAGCCCAACGAGCATGTCTTACCCGGATTACCTGGAGGAAACCCACACAATTGCAACAAGCCCACACAAACTTCACAAAGAAACCCCCGAGTCCTGGACTCAAACACAGGACCTTCTTGCTGTGAGATGTGTTTGTTAACGACTACACCATTGTGCAACCGGCAATTTAATATATCAAAAGAAAAATAAATAAAGACCAAATAAATTTGCCAAAAAAATAGCAAGAACACCATATCAATATCAACATATCAATGCAGGCCAGTTGTTTTTCCCAGGGTCCTTAGGGACTAAAGTTTTCAGATATTTGTTTGTTTGTTTATTTGTCTGTAGTAATGCCCTTAACCAGCTTGCTATGGAGCTTTTATATTACTTCAGCAAATACTTCAATAGCTTGCTACAGGATTTATATTACTTTAGCTAATACATTATTAGCTTGCTACAGAGTTTTATACTACTTTAGCTAACACTTAGCCAGCTTTAAACATGGTTTTATATTACTTAATCTAACAATTAACAGTTTGCTACATGTTTTTATATTACTTTAGCCAACACCTAACTAGTTTGCTACAGGGCTTTATATTACACACTTTATGGTCATTATGGATTACAATATGCAACATTAGACATGCAAAAAGTACCAAAACTTAAGTCCCAGATATTTAATATTTTGATAAAGCTGTTGCCCTGTACAAGTATAAATAAATAGATAGATAGATAGATAGATAGATAGAAGCATGTCAGAGAGAGATACTGCTAAACAATATGTAATATAGTATCAATACAGACCTTAAATGTTAGACTCAAACACAGTTTGGCTAGAAATTAAAGTGTGGAGCTGTGGAGCAAATCCTAGCAAGCAAACGTTTAATATTGAATGAGAGCAAACTAGTATGCAAAAGCTAACCTAATGAGCAAACACTAAACACTAAGTAAAACCTAACCTACTGCACTCTATATTATGCATATTATTCTGCACTATAGCCTACTGCACTCTATAGTAGTACGGTTTGGTACATGTCATGTTGAACAATCTTATTCAGTCCGGGCCACGGTGCACAGTAGCAGGCTGGGAGTTACGGATGGAGAAATGTCAATCAAGCACACTGATTATAATATGAGGACACGTCTGGTGCAGACAGCTAATACATCAATGAATTCAGTTGACGTCTTCTCATATTTCTCTCTATTCTTTTAAGCATTTTAGAACTTTAGTCAACAGTGTAATCCCCTGCTACTTTAATTTGTCAGATATATGGCTGTCAGGCTTGACCAACATATTGAGCAGGCAAACTCTTTGGGATGCTTAAAGCCAGTTTATGTAATTCCACATGAGAGGATTTGATTTCACAGCAATCCAGTTTATAAGCAACTCCATCTCAATACATATCATCACATAAAATACTGAGCACCACATTAAATGCCATGAACATTACAATCTAAACACCATGCATTCTACATCGTATTAAAGGAAGCATCCTGAAACTATATAAATGTCTTGTATTATTACACAAAATAGATTTTTAACACATAAGATGCACATAATAAAAATGGATTATTATATTACACAGACATGAAAGACATGTATGCTATACATAGGCATGAATCAAAACAAAAAGCATACTTGTACAATGTATTGATTCAATACTGTTTCATTTATTTGTACTCATAAAAATAATACCAAAATCAGACACCATGTGAATTTGTATATAGGGCATTTTATTCTTAATGATAGCAATCAAAGCAAAGTACTCAAAGTACCAAGAGGAGACATTACAGCATGTACAATACAAGTAACCCAATAACTTGGGTCACAGGGGAAGCTGGACCCAATCTCAGGTAACTGTGGGCTAGAGGGTACATTCTGAAAAGGTTGCCAGTCTATTGCAAGGCTTACAGAGACACAAACAACCACTCACACTCATTTTAATTTCAAGCATGAACCCCCAACATTCTGACCAGTAACCTTTAACCACTCAGCCACCATTGCCCTCGTATAGTCTTTGGACTGTGACACTGCAGTACTGTGAGGAAAACCACACAAGCAGAGGTAGAACATGCAAACAGAAAGGACATTGTCAGCCACATGATTCGAGCCCGGAACCTTCTCACTGTGAGCTGACAGTGCTAAACAATGTGCCACAGTTTTGGTATCGACCAGTAAATAAAAAAATTTAAGGAATTTGTCAAAAACTCAAGTGTGTGCTTGATGGCTCATAGCCTTGCTGAATGACCCTTAAGAAAAAAAAAGGTATTGAGGCATCCCAAATTATAAATATGTGCTGTTCCATTATGCAGGCAACCAACACACATAGATATTAACACTGCATTTCCTAAATGTTCACAAAGTCTGCTTTCCAAAATTCATTCATTCATTTTCTAAACAGCTCGCCAGACCATTGTAGGGCCAACACACCAACAACCATTCACACTCACATCTAGGGGCAATTTAGAACAGCCAATTAGCCCAGTATACATGTTTTTGTACTGTGGGAGGAAACCAAAGTCCCCAGAGGAAACCCATGTAAGCATATACAAATAGATGTAAACTAAAAAGAAAGAAAAAGGGAAACATAAAGAATGAAAAAGGAAGGAAAGAAAGGAAAGTGGA
>JAQMYF010000012.1:19525845-19538743 GCA_030014195.1 Neosilurus mollespiculum | reverse complement strand
GGTGATTTGGAACAGCCAATTAGCCTACTGTGCATGTTTTTGGACTGTGGGAGGAAACCGGAGTACCCGGAGAAAACGCAAGCACAGGAAGAACATGCAAACTACACCCAGAAACGCCCGAGCTGGGAATCGAACCCAGGCCTTCTTCCTTTCCCAAATTCTCTCATCAGATTTTTGTTTGTGTATGTGAGCATTTAATTTGCTTGTTTTGTGTGTGTTAGTTAGTGACTTCTGTGCTGTTAGCTAGGTTACCAGGTTGTCAGTGTTAGCTATGATTGCTGATGTCACCTTGCTAACTGCATGACACCCATGCAGAGGGAAATTCAAGTTGAAATACCATCTGTGACTCATTTGATTTTTCTGAAACGTTTGTCAGAATGCACGTGTATTTAATAATTTTTTAAGTTGAGGGCACTCATAAAGCGCAAGGTACCTCAATCCACACAGCATGAATAATGTAGCAAAGATGCCTTATATGGATACTGGCTCGAATTACTCATGTGCTCCTCTTAAATATAAAAAGTCCATATACGCATACCTATCAGTGTTCATACTGGCATGTGTAATGGCGAGTGTATCAACATGTGTTCCACAGTAGTGGCATGTGTATCAGCACAAGTTACTAGTGCTCAAAGTCCAGTGACCTTGATTTTGATTTTGACTTAAATATGATCAAAGTTGAAAATGGGAAATGGCTATTTCCAAAGCTTTTTGACCTTGCTTTGACCTTGACATTTCAAATTCAACTTATCTCTGGGACTCATGTAGGGTAGGCGCTCCACCAAGTTTGGGAAAATCCTTGCACAGGTGTGGTCCGGATTTTGTTCAGAGACAAACAACTGTCAGGTTTGTGGCAATGGTAATTGTGGTTTTATGGCAATTCATGGCATATTTTTTAGGTTTGGGTCCAAAGAGGCTAGCAAATTTCTCTTTGAGATTTTTTCAGATAAAAAGGTTTGGAAATCCATGACTTTATGTAAACCAGTGGATATTTTTAATTCCTGAAGTGACTTTCTCTTACACACAAGAAGCGCAATATTGCAAAGCTTTCGATGAGTGCAGTGTATCGCCACAGCATGTTATGCTATTCCAAACACCTGGGCTGAAATACAGAAACGTTACACTGATCTGCAGAAAGAACACTCTCACAACATACCTAAGAAAGTTTATCTTATTTCATAAATCTAAAGGGAGAAATATTGCAATAATCCATTCCATGCCATTTTATGGTGGAAAGTGTTAGAAATATCACCTGCAAATTGTATTATAAGTATGGACAAATAATTCAAACAAAGTGCAAGCTACAGTTCCAGCATGATTACATCTCACATTTCAGGCAATAAAGAAATACGCTGAGATATATATATATATATATATATATATATATATATATACACACACACACACACACATATATATATAGCAAAACCCGCATGGAAAATTACTACAGAGAAAATAATAAGGGGGTATGAAATTTGACATTAAGGTTTTTATAGACATTTGAAACAAATGCTTAGAAGTTAGGTGCTATGGGAGATAAGGTTTTGTTTTAGCATCAATCTCGGAATAGGAAACCTGTGTGTTTATTCAGGATAAAGCTCTCAACGTTATCCTTTTGACGGGAATTGTTCCAAGTCAGTTTAGCTGATTTCTGAGTGACAGAGCAAGAAGTGCAAGAAGAATGTGTTTACATTTTCACCCTATAGCTCATTAAATGTGTTTTTATATTCAAGTATTTATTATATTTAGCAATTCTGATGCTAATATGTCGGTTGGTGATGCATTTTCATTATGTCTGTAAAGTAAGCATTTGTCTTCTTTGTCAAAGTTACAGAGAGATGATATTATGGCTAGCACAGCTGCAATAATATTCAATAATAGAAAAAGAATGTAAACAATTTCAGACAAAGAAAAATGGTCAGGTTTCACTAATAAGCAAAACAACAAGCACTTCATCAATCACTGTCAGAATAATGAGAAATCCAATGGGAGCATTTTAATGAGTATGCAGCAGATTTTAAAGTGTGACACAGCACTAAAACTTGATCAAGGTTGGTTTATTATCAGATCTTTTGATACTTCTTTCACATTAGCCTGCATCTCACTTCTTTTCTCAATTAAATTAGTAAGTGCTGGAGCGTTCACAGGTGTATCACCTGTGACATGCAGAACTTAAACGCCATCTGTATCAGAGCCACTTTGCAATAATGGGTTAAATATAAAGCAAGTCCAAGTGAAGTCAAAATAGATTCTCATCCCTGCTAACATGCAGGTGGCACTGATATAAAACAATCAGAAACAGCAGCTATTGTGGCTATTGACTTTCTACATCTATAATTCACAGGCTGTAATACCACCGCGCTGAAACTGAAATAACTGAAATAATAATGAAATACATTTTACTCGATTTTAAATTCACAATCATTCTGGAAGTTTTGTGAATTTATTTCCTCTGCATTTTAAATAAAAAAATATTTTTTTTAATTTTAATTAATTATTATTCTTTGCCCTCGGTACAAATTGGTGAAATAAATTTCTCCCTCAATTCACTTGTTTTTTGCACACAAAGTCATTTTACTGAGACTTTACAGGTTAATGGATCTTTATGGAGTTCTGTAACAGCTGATACACATGGGTAAAAATTGACATTTTAGACACAGAATGAGCAGCATTAGCAAAAAACATTAAAATAAAAGAAACAGCATGGTTTAGTACACACTGCAGGGCAGATCACTATTTCAACTTCCAAAGCCAGAAAACCACATATTTTTTGTGAGATAAGCCACTTAAAAGATCAAGATAATGGAGGATCAGACTGATTTCATGTAAGCGCCATTAATCTTTTGATGATATGATGATGATATTAAAAGTCTGCATAATTTTAGATTTAGGAACATTATTCTTAAATTGTTCCAGAATTTATAGATGCAGTTTTTTGCAGATTGGTGAACCTCTCCCCACATGCCCTTTTTATACCCAATGATGTTACTGACATCTTACCATTTATTCAAAATAGTTGCAACTATAATTTCTGTTTCATTTTAGTACCATTTATTTCTCCAGCCTTATTTTGCTCCCATCCCAACTTTTTTCCAGACATGTTTCTGCCATCAAATTCAAAATAAGCTAATATTTTTCAAGAAAGAGTAAAATGTCTCAATTTCAACATTTGCTACAATTTCTATGATTTGTTGTGAATAAAATATGGATTTATGAGAATTGCAAATCATTGAATTCTGTTTTCATTTACATTTCACACAGCATCCCAACATTCCTGGAATTAAGGTTGTATATGGGCGGCACGGTTGTATAGTGGTTAGCAGGCCTGCCTCACAGCAAGAAGGTCCTGGGTCCGAGTAACAGGCTCGAGTATTTTTGTATAGAGTTTGGGCTTGCATTTGCATGAGATTCTTCCATGTACTCCGGTTTCCTCCCACAGTCCAAAGACATGCACATTAGGCCAACTGGCTGCCCTTAGGTGTGGATGTGAGTGTTAATGGTTAAGTGTGTTGGACCTGCAATGGTCTGGTGAGTTGTTCAGGGTGTACCCCACCTTCACCCAGTGTCGGCAGAGATAAACACCAGTCTCCCTGTGACCCTAATAGGAGTAAGCAGTTCGGCAAATACGTGAATGAGTGAATGAGTGACGTTGTATATGTGCACACACACACAAACAGGGCCAGAAAAATATTAAGAGACCACTGCAAAATTATAATTTTCACAGATTTTAGTATTTATGAGGTATGTGGTATGAGGTATGTGAGGTAAGAGGTAACACTTTAGTTTTATTCAATAAACTACTGATTACATTTCCCACAAATTCCACATAAAAATATTGTCACTTAAAACATTTAACTGGTTAAATGATGTTAAACTGACAACTGGTTAAAAAAAAAATTTGCCTTTTCAGACTACGATGCATAGAAATCAACATCATATTAAATGCATCCATAGCCTAATGGTTAGAGAAGCGGCTTTGGGACTGAAACGTCTCTGGTTCGATTCCTGAACCAGCAGGCAAAATGTGTGGTGGTGGGGGAGTGAGCTGCACCTTCCCTTCGTCCACCTTCATGGCTGAAGTGCCCATGAGCAAGGCACCTAACACCCAACTGCTCTCCGGACGCCCCCAATGTGTGTGGCAGCCAACTGCTGTTTGTGTGTGCTCACTTAGGATGGGTTAAATGCAGAGGCAATAACTTCCATTGTGGGATTAATACAGTATAGCAAAATCAAACAAATCAAAAAGAATCCTGCCATTGTAATCTCAGCGTTCATGCATCTTGACATGTTATTTTAGGATCTTTTACATTGCTCTTGGTTCACTTTACACACATGCCCAACTCTGGAAAACACTTGTACTTCTGGACAAAGGTTGGAATCCTGTGTTTTAGAGTGTGATTTATGGCTTAGTCTCATTTAAAAAAATAAAAACTCATATCAGTGGACCAAATTTAAATGAGCTGAGATGCAACTAATTAGTGCAAGACAGCGGAGGATCAGGAACAAAGCATGAGGAAAATGACACAAAAACTGAATATAGCCTGTTAATTCTTGTAATGCTATCAGCAGTAATCAGTTAATTATTTTCACAGATTTAATTACTGGAATAGCATAATCATGCTGGAGAGCTGAAGCAATAAGAAAGAGCTGAAGCCTGTAAATTTGTGCTCAAATTCAGTTAACTTCAGAACACAAAGTCTACAAAAACTAAAGTCTTCAGAAAAAAAAAAAAAAAATCAAAGCTGATTACATGGTTGAAGTGAAAGACGAAACTTTGAGCTGAAGTCAGTAAAGTCGTTTCTGGATGTTCAAGATAGTGAGATATCTCCGAGTATAAGTTACAAGTGTTCCGACTCAGGGCATGTTCAGTGACATGTTGATTTTCTGATTGGCTGTTCCAGCCTTGTAGTGACACAAATTTGTTGGATTTTTCTGGGCTACGTCACTGACCTGTGAAGCATAACACATTATTGGGCAAACTGCTAACTCCCGCAGTTCAGCACATGGCTAGTAGTCCACAGGATAAAATTACCAGTTATGAGCTTTTTATGGTAATTTATGTTAAAATAAGCATCTGTGTCACTTAAACATATAGCATACACACAAAATATGCTGTAAGCATGACCAATACAGGTACTCTTTAAGTATAAGGGATTGTCATGGATCATGAAAAGAAAAAAAAAAAAAAATCAGTGATAGAGATACCAAAGTGCCTGAATCTATATTGTTTCAATATTATATCAAATTCCCAAAAGCTCTTACTTGTAAATTCTCCAAGCAGTGGACAAACAACCACGTTCGGTCCATGACATAATATTTTTATAGATTCTTCATATTATGATTTCAATAAAACTGTCTAAAATGTTTTTTCAAAGGTGTTCAAATTAAGGAGAAATTAAGAAATGTCCACCTGTAAAAAGTTCCCGTCAAAATGTCCGTGACGCACTTATTTTATAATCTCTTCCCACAAGTATACTTCATGTAAACAAACTAAAAATAAGTTTGCAAACCTTACCAGGTAAAAACAATCTTCAGGTAAATTAACTCTAATGAGTAAAACCTATATATTAAATTCATTTTTTTTTAAGGGGAATTTAGTTCTCAAAAATGTCCCGTCTGTAACAAAAATTAAAAAATACTGTAAAAAGCCCATGAAAGCATGAAAGCACACGCCAGGTGTTTAATTCCTTCAACTTATATTTTTAGATGATTTTGTTACATATGATACTGGGCAATTCCATGAAAAATGGAATATGGCCAGGCTAAAATTATTTTTACATTTTTTTAATTCTATTTTTTTCTATTTTTTTATTCAATTCTATGTATTACACAAACACAAGATTTCTATGCCCAAGACCAGACAAACTGCTCTAGCCACCTACATGCACTATGGTGGATGAATTCTCAGACAAGTTGGTGCGAGGTTCCTTGCTTTTGACTCATTGCAGATGCCTGTCCATAGTCCATGGAATTCAATTATGTTGTTTTGTTCTTTGTGTGATTTTTAGTATTGATTTTCGTGTTTGATGTATGTTCTTATGAGATATATCTCTAGAAAGGTCAGGAATGTAGGATTTATCGGAAACAGATTTCTTAGATTTCCTAAAACGTTTTAAACCCAGAAATGCATGAAAGGGTGTAACTTGATGTAAAATCATCAATTATTCCAAACAGATCAGTAAAATATTACAGAAAAAAAATGTCTTTTTATCTGTAAGTCATGTAAATTAAGCAGATGTAACATACGTACATAAAATCCATCACGTAATGTTCATCACATAGAATTTTTCACAACCCTGAAGCCAGTGCTGCTAAGTGCCTCACTTCTTTTTCTCTATTGCAGTCAGTATATTAGCAAGCCGACTTTCCTATACACCTTGAGTTCACAATCATGTATCATTGTTAGTTTTCAAAGAATTTTGAAATAAAGTTTGATTAAATTTTCATGCGTCTTTTTCTTGTAACGTCCGTCACACCCATATTTGTGTTTTCATAAAAAAATAAAAATAAGTAAATAAAAAACAGAAGCAAACCTTAACTATGCCCATACACAAGATTAGGGACTTATTGCTTCAACTTTTAGTGTGAGACTGGTTGAAATGGCTCAGACACCTTACAAATGCAACGTCCATCACCGTGGAATTGCACCACTCCTGCATTTATAAAAATTCACAGCTGGTCTGAAAGAAAATTGCATTATTGTCCTCCCAGTGCATTATGTGTTTCAGCACAGAATGTAGCAAAGGCTTCAGCTCAGATATTGCCTCATGTATATGTGACCTATACAAAAAGGTGTATTTGGTCGTCAGCTGAAAGCACCAAAATCTTATATAAAATCTATGAAATCTCTAAATGCATCTCTGCCTGTTTCATAAGCTTGTTTTTCTTCCAAAACAAGCAACATGCACAGAAAAAAACAACTCCTAGGTTATATGTGCACCCTCCAGTTTTTCACGGCACAAAGCAGAAAAATAACGGAGAGGAAAAAAGAAAAATCACCTCATAAATTCTAGTTTCACGGATCTGATACACTTCTTATCTCTGACATTCAAGAAAAGATAATCTTGTTTATCCAGACTGCCAGGTCTTTCTTTTTCATCTTGTGCCTTTACCAATCTCCTGGGATCTCTTGGGCAGATACTACCTGCCACATCAAAACAACTCACATGGACTCAAAATTGCAAAAGAAGCAAAACTCACACAAGCCAACTATAATTAAAAGGATCAAAATGCGGGCTGCTTGTTGCACTCATTTTTCAGGACATGTTAATATAAACTCATTTACAGCTGATTCATTCTATCAGTTTTGTTGAGAATCCAAATGGCATCATTTAACCAGCATTTTCTTATAATAACTGTATAATATTCTGAGATTTTCTTTTATTAATGACAATCATTTATGACAAAAACACAAGAAATAAAAAAAGACTCCCAATTTTTATTTGTAATAATTTTAAATTATTTTTAAAAGATATAATGATGCCCACAAAAAATGCCACAGTCGCTGGGCCCCACACATAGACTCAGAGTCTTGTGAGAACATAATGCACAGCTAATTTGTGTGCCAAGTTTAAGCTTAAAAAAGCCACATAAATTACAGTATCATTACCAGATAGCTGGTATTGTTTTCACTTCTGACTGAGTTTGTTTTATTATTATTATTATTATTATTATTATCATTATTATTATTATTATCATTATTATTGTTGTTGTGGTTACACATGTCTATATCTCAAGAACTGCTTGACATATCACCGCCAAACTTTCAGGGTAGCAACTTGGGACCTAAGGCTGAAACAAGTTTAAAAAAAAATTCATTGTAAATCAATTCAAGGTCAGCAAAATGGCTGCCTATTGTTTATAACTGGCTAGGTAGCGGCTGGTGCGTCTATTGTGATTGTATTTAATAGGAGTCTCAGCACAGGGAGATCTGACAGGGGTTCAAATTCAGGACCTCTCGATCATGAGCCCACTACCATAACCATTACACCCTCTAACATGCACAGGCCATGTGACTATGCTAATGGTTATGGTACCTGGTTCATGGCCTCCCAGAGACCTAATGCCTTTTGAAATTACTGTCAAAATATATGCACACATGGCGCAACGTTTTAAATTAAACTAACAGTTTACACTCCCAATCTGGATAAATTTGCCAAATGGAGAAGACAGCCAAGGTTTTTGGAATTTGTTGGCATGTATTCTTAGAGAAGAATGGAGGCCAGGAGAGGAATGAAAAGCAGAAAGAGAACAGATGGGCTTTTTTCTGTTTGTAAGATATGAATTGATTAGAAATGCATGCTGAAGAAATTAAAAAGTTTTTCATGACCATCACCTGAGCTGAACTGTAATGAACATCTACAGATAGATAAGAGATTCAAGAAAAGATAGCAGTCCTATTATGCTGAGGAGGGGCTCCTTCACTACATATTTGTCTATTTTTTAGTTTGTCTGTGAAAAAAAATTTGACCCCACACAACCACAGATATTCACCAAACTTTGTGAGCCTACTATGCTATCTGAGTCCCAGCAATGACTTGATTTTTTAATGTCAAGGTCAAAGAACAAGGTCAGAGCAAGGTCCTCCAAAAACTTCTGGGGACGTTGACATTACCACATTAAAATTGAAATTGCTTATATCTGGGCTCTTGAGTGACGCATCGACAAGGTACACATCTATCAACCCATAGATTGAAAGTTCGAATACAGGTTGATGCTACAGCCATCCGTGACCAGGAGTCCATGGGAGCTAATTGGCTGAGCTCTCACGGGAGGGAGGGATGACAAACGCTCACTTCCCTGTCACTCAGAGTAATCACCAGCCAATCATGGGCGTCTGTGAGCTTAATCTTACGTGGGCTTATGAGGCGTTTTCCCTAGGAGTGATGTTAGGTCGCCTCCAAATATGCATGTGCAGCAGTTCGTAAAGAGGCGGGCGGTAGCATCGCATGTTATGGTGGGGGAATGAGCATGCTTAAACCCCTACCTGGTTGGTGGTGTTCGTGTGATAAAGAGATAATACTTGATGGGTGAGAAGTGGATATGACTAAATTCAGGGGAGAAAATAAGGAGGGGGGGGGGGATCCCAAAAACAAAATAAAAAAGAATTTGCTAATATCTGTGAAACAACATAACATACAACCATAGTAAACAATCCCTTCTGGCCTTGCGTGACCATGAAAATGCTAAATCAGGGTCACTGGATTTTGAGCACTAATAATGCAAATAACGAAAGAATAAAAAAGAAAAGAATGTCCACGTACTATAGAACATATTTCAACATGAAGAAATGGGTAATTAAAACCAGTACCCATATAGAATCTATCTGCTACATTATTTACGCTGTGTGGCGGGTGTACCTTGCACTTTACTATGAGAGCACCTCTAGTTTATTTTGCCTTCATGTTTCAGTTCACTTTTTAACTTAAATCTTACTTCAGATCAATACTGCAGTTCTTCTGGACGATCACCTCTGATGAAACATTTCTATCCTGATGGAGTTCACAAAGACGCCACCCCTATTTACAGGGCATGAGGGCTCACTGAATGGTTTATGGAGGGTAAAAGTACTGTCAAATATATATTAGGCCAGACAAAAAATATTTGTGGCTCCAGTAATGCAAACAACTATGAACTGGGCCAGTAGGTAGTGAAAAAAATATTTAAAAAATATATATATTTTCAACAGATTGAAGAAAATCTCACTTGGGTATATAAACTATTGTATGGGGAAATTGTGGATATACCAACTAAGAAAAGTATTTGTTGCAAACTGAGTGGTACAGTAAAGCAAAATGTTCATGAAAATAGTTTTTTTTTTCTTTGAAATTTTTGTTGCTCAAATCCATGTGATGTTCATAAACACTAATGTTTTTATTGTTTATTCAGACTAACAGTTTGTTTGAATTATGTTAGAAGCCATTTTATTCCTGCACTATCCAACCTGAAGAGACCCATGGTGCAGGGTCTAATTCACTAACATGTAACAGTACTAACACATGCAAAGGGTCGAAACTACTCAGAATACTGCCATGAAGAATATAGTGCTTTGAATCAAATTGCATTCTGTCTGATGAACTGTGGTTGCATGTATGGTAAGTTATAACTATTTTAAGGGATATTGAAATTATTTGTGTGTTTATTCAAATATAATTGCTTAACTGTATTAATGTATGCAACTCTTGTGTGAATGAAGTAATATTTGAAATTATTGTTTACATATATGTAAATATAACATAAATGTAATTTTTACAAACATTAAATTAATTCAGTGCATTGATCAAACACAAAAACATACACGCTGTGCATGGACATTCGGTTAAGAAAAAAAATTAATTCCCACTGACTCAACATTTCAAGGCAGGAGATCTAGTTGCAGGGGTAATGGAGGCACGGAAAATAATGGCAAGGCTTTTCCTACCATCAGGTGTCACTGAAATTTCCAATGAAGGCAGTCAAACACGCAAAAATACACGTAATTCAACTTTAATAGCAATGAAAGGCAAAATTGTTTCACTCTGCCCTTTTTTTTTTGGGTTGGTCAGGCAGCCGTAACCATGAACATTTTTTGTTCAGCCTAAAGTACTTCAGACTGACCACATATCAAGTCAATGTATACCAATGGGAAAATTTTTGCCATCATAAAAAGTCCAACAGAGGGAGCATCTACATATGCATTCTTGGGTGCAATGGTAGAACTGATCATGGTTAATTTCAACATGACCAGCTTTCATCAATGGAAAGCAAATAGCTCCCTGGCTCCCTCATGTATCCCAAAGGAACTGCATGGAACATTTACAGGATAATGCCAGTTGACCCCCAGAAGGCGGCCTTGGTCTACTGTGAAGTCATTTTAGTGCTGTTCTCCAAGCATTTAAGGTGACTATATAACCATGTAGAGAGGTACAGGACATTATTTTCCACACAACACCACCAACACCTTCTTTCATTCCATTTCACGGTCTGTCAAATGTCCCCGGAGCCATATCACTTGATATCATACGCTTCTTTGTCAACAGGCTAAAAGCTGTAAAAGTAGGTAGGCTTTCTGACCGTAATCAGTCACGCTTCATATCACTCTGCCATGATTCAATGAGTTAAAGGCTCTCTTGAGGTGCAACTGAAGGAAATTTTCCATTCCGCCATTAAAGCCACCGTGTCACCTCGCTTACAGCTTGATATGCTCAGGTGGATAGGGACTAATGACTCAAGGTTCTGTTAACTCGTCATCCATTTTATGAAAGAGTAAAAAAAAGAAACTTAAAAAAAACAGGCACATCCTTGGTGTCATTACCTGAACATGGCTTTAAAATTTGCAGTTGGTGTCTTACTTTATTCAATGTAAGACGTCGCTTCAGCCCTATTTTTGATGCCCAAAGTGCTTTGACAGGGTACCTTGCACATTTGTTTATGGTTCTGCATGTAAAAAAGTTTTTACTTGTTTATTCTATTCATATAAGGATGAAAGAAGCACCTTATGAATGTCACTTTCATCCGGCATCTATCAAAATAATCTATATGGACAGATGGAAGTTCAAAACCTATTTAAAACCAAACCGCATAACCAGGTGCCAAGCATTAAGTACCAGCTACAAGAACAAAATAAGCACTCTGACCTTTTTTATTATAATAAGTCAAGGACAGGAAACCAGATTGTTCCATTTTGTTCATGTACTCTAAGCTAACCCCTTTTACAAATCTGCTTACTCATGCATTAAAGATAACGTGACAAATTAGAGGCGAACTCGTGCACAATGTGTCAATGTTGCATGTAATAATGTGAATTCTGATTCAATCTGGGTTCAATTAATCTACTTCTAACACACTACAGTTTCATTATCCTCATGGATCAATGTGGCAATTTTTAAAAAGCTGTATACTCCATTCTGATACACCTGTCATCCCATAGCCACCCCTCCCTAAAAAAGTATCAGCATACACATGTTTTCTAATGGAGTCTGAACCTGAGGCAAGCAGCTGTCAGCTCACAAGCTTGGGTGCTAGTCTGGAGCTCTAAAACATGGCCACTAAAATGTGAAGGCTACAGTTTGAAGCTTGGCCAAAATTCACTCAGTTCCACTGCTATGGCCATAATAAGCTTTAAGCTTCTCCGACTGCAGGCTGTTCCCCCAATTCCCTGCTCATTCACATCTAAATCACCAACATTCTCACCACCACCAACTACAGTTGATATGAAACGCTAATATGGTGTCCAAAACTAAATACAGTGGTCAGTTGTAAAGGTTCTCTCGATCAGTGGTTGTCAAATTGGGGTCTGTGTGGCATAACTATGAGTGAGTGAGTCTGTTTTATTACATCAATATGATACATCTGTGAAACAAGTTCCTGTCATCACTTGTGGTTTCTTTCTTGACATTATTAATGAGACAAAACAACTTCTCCTGATACTAAATTGTAAAGTCCACATTACTGCAGACTTTTAGCCTTGTAATCATTTCTATCTAGCTGTCTGTCTGTCTGTCTGTCTATCTATAACAATGATTCATCTTATCATAAATTTGTGGCGTGCTCTATGGTCATAATGATATATCCCTAGTTAATAATGTGCCAATAGCACTTATAACATAACAGCAATAATTGCAATTTCTTGGGGACAAATTCACATTCATAGGGAGCATCACAGTTTTTTAAGATCCATTTTTATTGCTGTAGGTTTTGGAAACTTGCTGTTGTTGCAGTTATCTAGGACTTACAGTTGTGGTAAAACCAACCGGACTACATGTTGGACTGCAATGAAATTTTTCTGATATGGTTTGTATTTTATGGCTTCACCCAAATGAGGATGGGTTTCCCTCCTGGGTCTAGTTCCTCTCAAGGTTTCTTCCTCGTGTCAACTGAGGGAGTTTTTCCTTGCCACTGTCGCCGCGGGCTTGCTCAT
>JAQMYF010000012.1:19492614-19517423 GCA_030014195.1 Neosilurus mollespiculum | reverse complement strand
TTTTCAGTTCTTTTTGTTGGTGTGGAGAAATAAAAGTTACTTACCTGCAGCTGGCGTGTGTCCACTTCATTCCACACTACACAATCAGATTTTTTTATGCGTCGAGGCACCTTCCAGCTTGTTATTTAGTTTACATGACATTGACCTACGGAGTCAGCCACGGGTGCTTCGTATTTATTAGTGACTTGCAGAATCAGCCAGTTGTAACACTATATTCTACTGGCTAACTTCGTTTGGGCCAGTGACATGGAGAATAATCTAGATTGCGCGCCGCCCCCTCTCTCATGGATAACTGGCTTCATCTCCCGGTCACAGTAAATAAATAAATAAATAAATAACCCAGAAGGTGCTTGGTTTGTGTTCTGGATTCATGTTATTTCTTTGTTAAAATGGTTCGTTCTTGTGTTTTTGCCTGTGAAAAGCATGCAAACGGTCTCTAAAAAAATATATTTTCACTGGTAAGTGTATTTTATTCTTTGTAAAACTGTAGTCATGTTGATATTTATGGATAATTGCATAGTGTTCCAGGCACAGGCACTTAATACTATAAACTATGGCTAGCTTAAGGAAGTACAGACTGATCTGCACAACACATAGTGTAGGGAGAAGTGAGCCATGGTCTGCACTGACAAGATTCTACAAGAGCTAGTAGAGCAGAAGAAGCTGTATGAAGATTTATATCATTTTAAAAAATACTACCATGATTGTGCTAGTAGCATGTGGTGCTTATTTAAGAGTATTTAAGTATATAAATTTACTCGAGCCTAAGAGCAACTTATTGTTCACATTTACAAGTACAGACTAATTATGTTTTTGGACACTTGAGTTTTGACATAAATTCATTCATGGTATTTGGTGTATAACATATACTTAACAACCTAATTTCTTTGAGCCCATTAGGGGAAACACAGCATTTTTTTAGGCCTTATATATGTACTTACAACATTTTTAAGTATTAAGTATTACAGTAATGAGGATGTTTTTAGCTTTGCAACAATCATATCACTTTTCTATGTGCATCATACAGTGTCACTTACAGATCTGACCTATTTTATACACAGTAGATGTACAAGACATATTTTATATGTGAATGCAACTACGCAGCCTCAAATCCACATAGTAAACCTAGGTCAGTCGTTTAAATCATAGCTCCGCTAACCTCTTACAACAAAAGAAAAAAAAAAAGGCTGATTGTTACTAAAAGGGGCTACTTTGTTTAGAAGTAGCTTCCATTCAGTCAATGATTTCAACACATCACTGAGACTGCTCTAGAAAGAAATGTCTAAACATACAGAATCGAATCAAAGCAAAAACGGAATTTGATGGAAACTTGTGAGCTGAAGGTTTAGAAGCACAATCTTAAGTGTTCAGTGAAAAAACTTGGCTAATTCTGATTTCACTTAACGATGGAACAGCTTGAAAGAAATCTGCTCCAGAGAGGAGTTTTGCAAAATTTCAAAAGTAATCTAAAGTGTGTAAATCAGATGTACAATAACTCAGAATGGTTTCAGAATGCAACAGCAAGAAGTTCTTTATAAATCCTGATGTCACTGACAATCAGTGGCACTGCTCTAATGGAACAACATAAATCTTACTGTGTTTTAATAGGAGTGCTCTTTCCAGACTTTGTGGAAGCTGATTTGGCTCTTGCTGTTTACAGCGCCCACATTAATAACTTTCTTCCAGGCAACGGAGGCCTGTTGGAATGTTTTCCCCACAAATGATCCAGGACTGCTGGACTGAGATAAGCTGCAGCACGATGATGGAATGGAACATAAAGTCTGTCCCCCACTTCAACAGTTGTTCAGAACACACAAGAAATGCTTATCACCAGAGGTACAGCAACTAAAGTGACGTGAAATTATCTGTTTGTACAGTTGGGGGGGAAGGGGGGGGTGCACAATCATCATTGACAAAACAAGTTAAACATCTGAGCAATATTTTGTGTTCAAGTCCTCAAGTTAGCATGCAAGAGACCTTTGTAACAAAAATTAATTCTAAAACAAATGATTGTGATTCAGCACATCTGTTACAAAAGGAAACAAGTAACAACAGTGGGCGGGCTGGTGAGTTGTGTGTCGTTATTTAACCTTGACAAGCACAAGTTAAACAGCAATTTAACATTAATCAAAATCCCATTTTGTTAACATTTCTAAATTATATAACAAGGACAAGAAATTAAATCTGTGTAAGTGGAAAATATATACATTTTAAAACTGTAGCTTACTTCTAAAATAATAATATTTTAATGTTTTATGAAACACAAAGTTGAAAAAGTATACGAACCTAACAATACCTGTGATACTCTAGGCAAGGTGCATCATTTCACGATCTACCCATCTTCAATTCCCTTATTGACTGTGTGAGCTCACTAAATAAAAACAATAAAAAGATTTTACCTCAGGCTGCATAAACACACTATACACCCTCTCATCTACACTGCAACCATAAAAATCTAAGATACTTAATGTAGCTAGCTAATGCACTTCATTTTAAATGAAACAGCTAATATTGTGTTTAAAAAAAAAAAAAAAAAAAGAAAAAAAGAAAAAGAAAAAAAAGACATGGCGCCTCAGTGGTTAAGGATCTGAATCACTGATCAGACGGTCAAGGGTTCAAGCTCCAGTAACTCCAAGCTGCTACTGTTAAGCATGGCTCTTAAACCTGAACTGCTTAGTTGTGTGAGATGAAAATGCAAGTCCATGGATTCTTGGAGTATTTTACCTCCATGTACATATGGCTCCCGTTGTGCTGATTTAACACTGGTTCATAGGAGTATTACGCAAAAAAAAAAAATCTCACCTCACTGAGGATATGTCTCGCGAGACTCTGTTAAAGTTTCACTCACACGAAAGTACAGATACATTAAAAAGGAAAAAAATTATTTCAGGATTCCTTGAATAAATATCAAATTTTTTTAAACGTGAAAACATCTGAGTCGTTAAACAGATTTTTTTTTAAACCCAGCACTACTCATTGGTGGAGGTAGCAGTTAGCCTAAAAACATGCTCTGTTTGTCTCTACTACCTCTGTTACACTTTACGACTCTGTATACACCTCCTTAATAGTCTTATTCATCCTGCTCCTTGTTTATTTATGTCCTACTGCTGTTCTCAGTTGCTAGCTGCTCTCTGTTTCTGACCTTTACCTGGACGTCTGGATATCAATTATGGATTATAGCTTGATGCTTTCATCTGCCCATGTTTTAAATTTAGCCATACAATCTGACTTCTGTTCTGTGATTAAAGGTAATAAACAGGCTTTGAATACACACTTGTCGCATCCTGCACTCTGTACCTGCACACTCCATATAGTGGCATGCATAAGTATTCACCCTCTTCTCTCTTCCCACCATTTTAAAGTTTTACAACCTGAAACTGAAATGGATGCGATTAGGATTTTATGATGTGAAAATACAAAAAAATAACCCATAATATAGACCTGGTCCACTGACTACTGCTCTTTTTGCTTGTTGCACTGACTACTGCAACTTTTGTTGGTGTAGTTTTGTACGCACTGGTTGGTTTGTTTGTCTGTCAGTGACTTTCTTTTTTGAACGGGTGGAGTATGACCCAAGAAACATTCCATTAGCTTTTGGTTATGATCCAGATCACAACCCAGATCTGGGATTTTTATTAAGGATTCCTAACTACTGTGGTTTTTAAAATTAACAATTTTGTGTTCAACTGCATAAATAAAGACTACAATGCTTCTTTTTTTCTGAAGGGGGTGTTTCAGTTTCATTAAGAATATATCTGTGCTTTTTTTTATTATTATTTCTGCCCGTCGTGTTGCAAATCAGCAATACATAACAGCCAATCAGCATCAACCTGGGCACGGACACAGGACAACCATCAAAGTCATGTTACATGCCCAGGGGGCTCCACTCAGGAACTCTAATCTTTTTCACTCTACAAACTGTAAAAAAAACAAGGATGGCTACATGCTTATCTTTTGTTAGCAACAATCTAGCCAGCTAACATTAGTAATGAACGATACACATTTGCCTCCTTAAAACAATTTGAATTAATTTAATTTTAAAGAATTAACAAACAAAAACAGTACATTCTAGTAATATGCATAAGGCACTGCCTAAAAGTGCAGCTCCCCATGAGATTTTTGTGGGCTGTTTCTTTTCTGTTCATAATAATTCTGTTAATGTTATTAAATTAAATGTTATTCTGCAAAAATTCTGAATTACGAGCTTTAGTCAAGCGGACTATCATTGCACGAATTTTAATCAGCTAAGTGTGACTTCTGATGGCATCAGGCTATACCAGATCTAATCAAAGGGTTTCATAGTAATAGGGATGAATAAGAAATTTAACTTATGTGTAAATCCTAGCAAACTTTAGTAAAAGATTTTTTTTTCTTAATTTGTGTAGATTCATGACATACTATATAATTATAGTGGTTAACACATCCACCTCACAGAAAGAAGGTCCTGGGTTCGAGTCCCGGGCTCTTGCGAGGGATTCCTAAGGGTACATGCACTTTAGGCTAACTGGCTGTTCCAGATTGCCCCTGGGTGTGAGTGAATGGTCGTGTGTGTTGGACGTGTGATGGTCTGGTGAGCTGTTCAGGGTGTACCCCACCTTTACCCAGTTGTAGCTGAGATAGGCTCCAGCCTCCCTGTGACCCTAGTGGGATCAAGCAGTTCTGCAAATTAGTGAGTGATGAGTGTTATAAATATATAAAATGTAGAAAAGTTTAAAAAAATGATGTAAGAGAGTGCACAAACAAAAAAGTTGACAATGTTAACTAAAGGAAAGTAATGGAATAGAGTAGTGTAATTACCACCACTGATAAGGACTATAAAGAAAACAGATTTGTAACAGGATGTGAAAATGCCCACACTGAGCGCCCCTTAAATAAATGATGGAAAATGATAATTTAATAAAGCCTTCGGTTATAAACTCCTCCCCTAAATCCCTAACAGGAAGAGTTCCGAGAATTTTATATAACACTACCAAAGTTTCTGGCTGGATGTAGATTCACACTGGCTCTGTGGTTTGGGAGGGCATGAAATATTCAATCTTGAAGGTAAGTCACTGGATATTAAATAATTAATACGATAATGTTTCTTTAACACGATCTGGGAAATTGGCCAAAAATACAAGCCAAGATGAAGAAAAAAAAAAAGAGAAAGATTATAGAATGAATAAAACCCAATGGAGAGGGCTGCTGTCAGAAAATATTCAATATTGACGTTGATTAGCATCTCCCACAAGGTCTCCTTCCTCATATACCACAGCGGTTTTAAAAAGCACTGACACTGGAGACTCCTTCAAAAAAAAAAAAAAAAAAGCCCCCTCAAAAGAAAACTTCACCTTCATTCTGTCCTTCAAATTCCTTTCATCCTTTTTTGTCATTCTATCAGTTTTTACTTCATTGTTCTTTCCTCCTCTCATTCTTTTGGTCCTTTTCCAGCCCTTATTTCATCCTTCCTTCTACCCCCCATCCCATTCTTTCTCTTTCCTTTCATCATTCTTTTCTTCTGTCCCTCATTCTTACCATCCATCATTCCTCCATCACATCTCACATCGCATTCTTTCCTTCTCTCACTGCTTCTTTCCTTCTTCTATCCTTTATCACCCCTTCTATACAATATTTTCTGTTTTCCTTCCATTGCTTGTTTCATCATTCTTTCCATCCCTCATTCTTCCTCTTTCCTTCCATCATTCTTTTGATCCCTCCTGATCGTTCCTTCCTTCTCTCCATCACTCTCATCCTTCAGTCCTCCAATCATTTACTTCTTTACTGCATCCCACATTACTTCCTTCTCTCATTCTTTCTCTTCTTCTATCATTTATCATTCCTTCCGCACAATATTCCTTCTATTTTTCTTTCCAACCCTTATTTCACTTTTCTTTCCATCTTATGTTCTTACTATCCTTCCTTCCATCCTTGGATAATACTTTCTACATTATATTCTGTCTATTCTTACTTTCATCCTTTATTTTGTCATTTGTTCCAGCATACATTTGTTCCACCAAAATCTTCCTATTCTTCCTTTTATTCCTTAATTCATAATTTCTTTCACCCCATTTCATTTCTTTCTAGTCTTCCAACTACTAATATTCCTTCTATTTTCCCTTTTCTTCCACCCCATATTTTTTTTCTTCTTTCTACCAACATTTTCTCCTTCCTTTCACCGTATATTCTTTGGGTTTTTACTGTCATCCATTATTTTCTTTATCATTCCTTATTTTTTTTTAAATATTTATTTCATCCCTTCTGTCTCTTATGTATTTACTCCATCAATCCTTCCATCCCAATTTATTTTATAGCTCTTCAGTCACTTTAGTCATTGATATTTTTTTTATATAATTAAAATGAAATATCTCACTTGACATCTTAAAACCCATTTATTATTAGATTATATTAAACATCTGCCGTACATGTGGAATAACTCTTAATATAAAAACAATAACATATGAAAATGAGAAATAACCATGATACCTGAGAATTCATCAGTGTGTAGTACAGGCTGTTTGGGTAACAGGTTCATTCTACAGTATTTTTTATTACATGACATTTTGAGAACTTAATTCCACACAACACTGTAAATAAATGTAGTATCTTGGTTTTATGTTTTATGTTTATCTTGGTTCATTATAGAGTTAATTTTACCTGTAGGTTTGCAAATTTATTTGTATTTTGGTTATATGAGTTATACGTGTGAAAAGAGATCAGAAAATATCTGTCCACAGACAGGAAAGAATTTTGACAAACTTTTTTTTCAGTTAATATTTCCCAAACTTTCACCTCAACTTGAACCCCTTTGAAAAAAAATTTTAATTGGCAGCTAGTTTCTCTCAGTGCCTAGAAGTATTTTATCATCTCCAGCATAATCTGTTTGAAGAATCAAGCAAGATGTTGCTTCACAGATGGACCGTGGTCATCTATCCTCTACTGGGAGAATTTAAAAATATAAGAGATTTTGAGAATATGGAAAACCCAACAAAAGAAATACTATGGAATGCCTCAGCACCGTTTCTGAAAAGATAGCTGAAACAGCACTTGTTGATTAAAGGAAAGTCTGCAGAAAGCATGCTCACTAAAGCACACTATTAATTCATGCTGTTTAAGTGACTATCAAGACAAAGACGTAACAGCACAAAAAATATACAGTGTGCAGATGTTCATTTCAACCCTGTTATTTCAACCCAGACATTTTCCCAGGGTTGAAAAGCAAGACTTTTCCCCCTGATACAACTGTTTGGTTCATGGATACTCAAACAACTTCATAATCCACAAAGAACTCAAACATTATTAACATTACAGACAATTCATTCAGCTAAGAGAAAGACAGCAAATCTGAGCACCTCACCGTCTCCTCAGGGATCAGGGAATAAACAAAAACATTATTTCAGTGAATGTCGTGACAAACAGGGAACATCTACATGATGAAGTGACATCATTAAAAGGTTAAATATTAAATGCATTCGTTGGGACTGGGATTTGTGAAATGTGTGGCATGGAGTGCTTCTAAACAAATTCATTTAATCACCCCTTTATTTATTTATTCCCTTATTTATTCCGTCCATTACTTCATCATTCCTTCCGTTCCTCATTATCATTCCTTCCATTTCATTCCTTCCACCATTTATACCTTCATTCTTTCCATGTCTCAATTCTGTTAATTTTTCCTTCATTCCTCATTCCGTTCTTTCTTCACTTCTCCTGTACCTCATGCTATCCATCCTTTACTTCCTCACTCTATTTCTTATTCATTATGTCCTTTAGTTTAACATTCCTTCTGTTCATACTTTGTCCTTTCTTCCATTCTTTCATCAATCCTTCTCTTCTTTTTTTCTGATCTTCTTTTGTCTTTCTTTTGTCACTGCTTTTGTTTATTGATCACCTTATCTATTTCTTCATTTCATCCGTTCCTATTTCCTTCTGTCCTTTATATTATTTCATCATTCCTACCATTCCGTCTATCTCAGGACATGAAACACACCCACATTTACACTTCGGGGCTACCATGTGGTATGTAGTTCATTGGGATCGGAGGAACTGTTCATAGTTATTAGAATTGTTGTGTGCTTGCAGTGCAGCGACTGCAAATCATCTTAGTTATTATAATGATGGCTTTAGCTCCTACTTTATGGTAGATACTATCCCAGAACTGTAAATCACTTAAGCACATGGTGATTGGTCCAGCATAGCACCACCATAAACTAACAAAAAAAACAAGTACCCAACAGCTCTTAGGCTAGCTCTGAACTCATAGCGGTAAAAAAACACAGACAAATAGTTCAGACAGTGAAGTACAGGCTTTACTGAGCTTATAGTGACATAAAGGGATTTTGATGCGTCCAAGCAAAATGTAAAAATCTATGCCAGCATGTCCCTTCAGCTTCATGAATTTGCTGTCCGTCACTCATAGTTTTCTTTTCTTAGCTCTACTTATTGCTCTTTTAATATAATTTTAAAACATCAATTCGACGTTTCTAGCCCCTCCACAATACACCTTGGCAATATAGCCTACAGCAGGCTGTGGCCGCTGAACTGCTGGATGTCCGAATGTTGCTCTGACAATAGTGAGGGCCTCATAGATAAGTGGAGGAGTACTTCTCAGGGCAAACCTGGCCTGATAAAGCGAAAAAGTATTCATTCCATTCAGGGAGGTGGTGATCTCATTTCTTGGAGCATAGCACAAGTTAATCAGTGACAATCAAGATCCAAGGCCAGGGAGCAGGCAAACAGGCTTGTCAGAGCTGTCACTCAGGTCCAACTTTAATGACTCTGTGTCTGTTCACCGTACTAAAACAAAAATGTGAAAGTATTCAGAGTTTATTTTCACAAGTTAATTACCATATATTTAAATCATAGTGTGTGTATAGCCAGCACCAATTCCACAAAGGAAATTTTGACTTCTGCATTTAATCCATCCAAAGTGAGAACACATACAATGCGTAAACAGTGCGCACACACACTTGGAGCATTGGCCAGAGTGCAGTTGGAGGTTTGGTTCTTTGCTCAAGGGCCCTTCAGCCATGAAGGTGGAGAAAGGGAAGGTGCTGCTCACTCCCCCACCGCCACACATTTTGGTCCCAAAGCCAGTTCTCTAACCATTAGGCTACAGCTGCCCCCATACAATTACCGATAGCACTGCGCTTTGCGACAATGTCAACTGGACAATGTCAGTGAAAGAACTGAACTGAACTGAATGGAATTGAACTACATTACTGTAATGGAAATCATGACACACAGCAAACACATAGACATGGTGTCCTCTGTTCTACTACAGTTTATGTCAAATGGCATCGATATACATATAAATAACTATAATATAAATAAGTCCTGCATTCCCACTGGCAGTGGGAAGGCAATCAGAAACAAAGACCATAGTGGTGTTTAGTTATTGAGGGAATGCCCCAGGGGATGGTTTTAAAAGGCCCAAGAACTGCATAATCCAAAAGCACCTATTGCTACATTCCTGCTCCAGTTCCTTGGTTTGATAATAAAGATGTAATAATTCCTACCACAGACAGTATACCCTAAGACTTTTACTCAGATTGTTTATTTTTGTTAGTTCCACATTTACTATTAAACACTCACTCGCTGAACCGCTTAATTGTACTAGGGTAGCGGAAAGGCTGTGCTTATCTAAGCCGACACTGGGCCAAGGTGGAGTACACCCTGAACAACTCGCCAGACCATCGCAGGACAACACACACACACACACACACACACACACAAACATTCACACTCACACCCACACTTAGAGGCAATTTGGAACAGCCAATTAGCCTAATGTGCATGTCTTTGGACTGTGGGAGGAAACCGGAGTACCCAGAGGAAACCCACGCAAGCAAAGAGGGAACATGCAAATTCGACAAAAAAAAAAAAAAAAAACACCTGAGCCCGGGTCTCGAACCCAGGACCTTCTTGCTGTGAGGCGGACGTGCTATCCACTACGACACCGTACCACCCTCCTATTAAACAGCTTGTTAAAATATTTTTCAAAATATCATTAAGAACGTTTGTGCCAAAATTGAGGACCTAAAATAAAAATGACATTTTTCGCTTGGCACCTCCGCCTCACAACAAGAAGGTCTTGCGGTCAAGTCCCGAGCTCAGCGAAGGCATTTCTGTGTGGAGTTTGAATGTCTCCCTGTGGTTGCATGTGTTTCCTCTAGGAGCTTCGCTTTTCTCCCACAATCCAAAGATATGCACATTAGATTAACTGGCTGTTTCAAATTGCCCTGAGGTGTGAGTGTGAAAAATTACTTGACATGACATTCTGAATGCAAACGTGATCAAAAGGGTGGACCACTCTTTATGGATAAATTTGTAAACAACAAGATATTCTAGCACTGTAGATTTATCTGCAGTTGCACAGAAACCTGCTACAGCAGTAATGTCCAAGTAATTTGCCTGATGACGCTCAGGACAATAGAATAATTAAATGACAGTGAGTTTAAATGGTATTTCTTTCCCACATGGGAAAGGCAAAGAAATGTGTTCTTTATTCGCAAACAATGATGTGACCTACCATAGCATTTCTTGATGCAGTAGCAGTGACTTACCATGGTGACATTTATCAGAATAACAACAGGAAATCAAAACACAGCCTCCCACTCTAACAGGAAGCCTGTGTACCCTCTTAACATGGTGTGCCATATAAAAGTCTGTCAGTTACATAGATTTAGCATGACGTGATGTCAACTTCATATTCCTTATCTAAACATGGAAATAATTATTTCAAACATTTATGAGCCATATAATATTTAAGTCGTACATTGGCGTCTCACAGCATTAAGGTTCTGGGTTTGTATTTTGTCAAGATTTTGTGTTCTCGTCATGCCTGCTCTGGTTTCCTCCCACAGTCCAAGGCATGCACATAAGCTCCACTTGCTACTCTACATTGCCCATACTATAGGTATGAGTATGAATGTGAATGTATCGGCGACGTGTTCAGGGTGCATGCTTATTACAGAATATTACACAGTCCTGCCAAACATACAAACAAAAACAAACAAACAAACAAATACCAACTGGATGCATATTAGCAAACAGGCAAAAAAATTTGACTGGAAATTACTGCAGCGATTAGCATGTTTTAACCAGCAACATGTTATTTAACCTTAACTGATGCAGTGAGTACCTTCTCCTTTCTTAATCAACCATGCTGGAATACAGGTCATGGAAAAGATGTCAGTGTTTTTCAGAATGGTGAAATTATTGACCTGCATCAAGCAAATAAAACAGCAAAGGAGAACTGGAATGGCTAATTTTAGGTAAAAAAAAAAAATAAAAAAAAAGAAATCCAATGCATTATTAAAACATGAAAGGATACTGCTGAACCATCAAGTTCATACAAGAAATGTTTGGTGAGGTTGAATCGCTAAAAATGAACATTAGAACTCATGGCTATGTTTAATATTGAAAGTAAAAACACATCCATACTAGCAATGTCGTAACAGCTTACAGGATTGGGACAAAACAGCAGTGTGGCCATAGGAAAACCCCTTTTAGTAAAAAAAATACAAATAAAAGGCTTTACTTTGCAAGGGAGTCTCTGAAACAGTGGAAAAAATAATGTGATCTGATGAGTTCAGTTTGATGGAGGGTAAGAAGGAAAATGCATGTAGTTATGTACCCATCATGCATAGTGTCCACTGTACAAACTTCTGGAGTCAGTGTTATGATCTGTGGTTATTTCAGTTGATCAGGTCGAGGCTCAGCAATATTATGTGGCAATAAAATGAACTCTGCTGATGACCCGAATGTACTGACTGACCAGGTCATCGCATCAATGGACTTCTTCCCTGATGGCACGGATATAAAATTGGGGCTTAAATAAAAAATTAAAACCTGAAAGAGTGATTAAGGGAGCACGAGGAATGTATGGGTACCACTCTGTCTTGACCTTAATCCCAATGAAAGTCTTTGAGATGTCCTGGAGAAGACTTGCAGTTGTTTAAATTCCATCCTGTAAGCAAGATTTTGGTGAAAAATGAAATGAAAATGAAATAATACTGGCATTGCATAAGTTTATCAAAACAATGCCACAGTGAATGCATGCCGCTAAAGGTGGTCCAACAAGCATGTGCCTTTTGTTGCAGCAGGACAGTGTATATCTTCACACTTATTGTTATTTTGCCCAGCCCTAATCAACAAGTCCTTATTTATTTAAATAAAGTACTGAAATTATAATTTTAAAAAGTTTATTATTGTTGTTTAAAATAAATATTTATAACATCTCTAGCAAAAAGAGGAAAGTAATATCAACCAATTTCATGCAATATTACCCAATTTCATCCTGAGTAAAACCCCTGGTATATTTTTTTTTTTACAGCAGCCCAATCAGGCGCTTACATGTCTCCAGAATACAAATGAGAGTTTTACAGGCCTCATAGCTCTCTGCTGCACAGATTTACCCCCAAAATCAAAAGGAAAGAACTTTTGCTTTAATCCCAAACCAGGCAATCAGAAAATCAATGACGCAGGACTTATGATATTTCAACGGGCCATTAAGGTCTC
This sequence comes from Neosilurus mollespiculum, assembly GCA_030014195.1. NCBI lineage: Eukaryota > Metazoa > Chordata > Actinopteri > Siluriformes > Plotosidae > Neosilurus > Neosilurus mollespiculum. The sequence continues at coordinate 19,504,925 of JAQMYF010000012.1, read as the reverse complement.
CAGCATGGACAGCCCCAGGAAGGCAATGATCACCAATGGGTATAAATTCTAGAACTCTAAATAATAGCTGCACCTAGGAGCCACTGCTATAACAAGATTTATCTCCCCTGAGTCACGTCTTATGTCCTTCAACTTGTGTTTGGAAGTCAAAGGCACGATCTGGTGCCACAGTGATTTAGCTTGGAGGGCCAGAACCCCAAACTTCCACTCCCATTGACTGGACACGGTTCTCAGTAATAAGGATAAATTAAGCATAACGAGCAAAAGGCAATTAGGTTTCATCCTCCATGCATAAGCATGTGCGGTTATCTCACAGTCAGTTCTCACCGCCACACTGAATTTAAATGTTTGGATTCCGAAGTGGAGCCATGATTATAAATAAATTGAATAGTTTTCACACGCTTAGTTTAACAAAGAGGTTCCAACCTAAAACCTAAAGTAGACACAAAAATTTCACCCTTAATCACAAGAGGAGTCATTCATCGAAGACATATTTGTGGGATGGACTCCATGTCCTTCTGTCTGTCATGAAGTCCTGCAGGTGGGTTACCTGAACTACACACTCTGTGATATTATCGCCTACTAATTTCATCACTCCCTCATTTGCTGAACCTCTTAATCCCACTAGGGTCACAGGGAGTCTAAAGCCTATCTCAGCTAACACTGCCCCTGAACAGCTCACCAGAGTTTTGCAGGGCAACACACACAATTCACACTCACACCTAGGGTCAATCTGAAGCAGCCATTTAGCCTAATGTGCATGTATTTGGATTGTGAGAAGAAACTAGAGTACTCAGAGGAAACCCATACAAGCACTGGGGGAACATAACCTCTACAAAAAAAACGCCTGAGGCCATGACTAGAAACAAGGACCTGCTTGCCTTAAGCTGGATGTGCTAACCACTCACGACGCCACCGTGCTGCCCTCGCTTACTAATCCCAACTGCGGAGCTTTGCGTACTGCTTCTGGCTGTTGTCTACAATAAGCTTTTTACATTATGTTTACTGTATCTAACAAGTGCTGGGCACTTACAGCTAGCAATTTACCATTGTGCGATCAAACATTGTGTCACAGACTAATTTCATAACAGTGCAAAAATATTTGTAATAAATCAGATTAAGGCTCATATCACTTGAATTCAGCCATCAAACAATTACATTCTGAAGCTATTGTAAATTCACACCAAACTAAGTGCATAGCGCGTGATACTTTTTAGACACTTTTTAGCTCTGCAGTGTTTTTCTTCCTTCATGGCCCCAAGATAAGCATATACTCTGGGTTCTTTGGGGATAGCGTATCTAGAGATTGTAAGAAAGGTCAATCAAGGCATAGAAAGTTCTTCTAAACATATGGCACATGTGGGATGTTAGAGTGCCAGAGGAGGTCTGAGACCTACATATGGCTGACTTTGGCTCTGCTGCCAAAATAAGACTGGCCCCTGTGCTGATCTTGAACCCCCAGGTTGGGTGGTCAAGGGCAAGCGCCTCATGGCTGACAGTATTAAAAGTGAGGTCCTTAAAGGTGGACTTCAGGCAGACTTTCTTCTGTCTCGTGCCTGCCCTTGAGTAGATCAAGGTAGAGCAGCTGATTAAGCATGAAGGCATCTGGTCTACAAGCCCATGCCCATTCAAGTCTTCTTTGAGAGGGTGTAGATACTAGGGATGTTGGCACACCTTATGACTTCCATGAAAGGTAGTCCATATTGAGCTGACTGGGATGCCCATAGATGGTCCAGGCCTCACAGATGTAAAAAAGATTACTCTTTAGCATCACTGTACTGTACAGATTAGATTATGGCTCAACATGATTTGATGTAAATGTGTTTGATTCAAAAGATAAATATCAGTGATACTTCAGTAATAATGGCATTAATAATGGATGACATCCCCAGTAACACAGAAGTTGCATATACAAACACCGCTTAATACCTATCATACAATACACAGGAAGAAAGTGTTGTACACTGGAGGTGTGCACACATGTGATATCTAATGTTTCTTTTAAAGGTACATTCTCCGATTTTAATTAAATTTTATGGAATATCTCCTCATCTTCCACTAGCTGTCCTTTCTGTGTACAGCAGAAAAAAAATCAAAGCTGTTATTTGTACACAGGCCTGGTCCTGTAGATGACAAATAAAATGTCTTGATGCTACACAACAACATTTCAACCAATCAGTAGCTGCAGGTTACTGATTAGCTGAAGAAGAGATAAGGGTGGTATTGTTAATGTCGTTATCTGGCAATACACATCCATAAATCTTTTGTCGCTGAAATAAATAAATAAATAAATAGCACCACACAAAACACAAAAACTACTATAATACTAAAATATTTATCTATATTATTATTATTACAACAATTGACATTGCTGATGTTGCTTTGCTGTTGCTTTTTATTATTATTGTTATTGTTGTTATTATTCATTCATTCATTTTCTTAGCAGCTTAATCCTAATTAGGGTCATGAGGAGGCTGGCGCCTATCTCAGCCGAATCTGGGCGAGGACAGAGTACACCCTGGACAGCTCACCAGGCCATCACAGGGCCAACACACAAACAACCATTCACACTCACACTCACTTAGGGGCAATTTGGAACAGCCAATTAGCCTACTGTGCATGCTTTTGGACTGTGGGAGGAATCCGGAGTACCCAGAGGAAACCCACGCAAGGACGGGGAGAACATTCAAACTCCACACAGAAGCTTGCTCTTGCTGTGAGGTGGACAGGCTAACCACTGCACCACCATGCCGCCTATTATTATTAATATTATTATTATTGTTATTATTATTATTAATATCAACAACAATCATATTTTTTGTTGTAGCCAAAGGAATCTTGAATTTAGCCAGCACCCTGACTTCATACATCAAAAAACTAATTCTTCTCATTGACATTCTTGTTCTTGTGTTTACTTGTCACTTGAGTGTATTTATTAAATAAATTAAAAAATAAAAATCTGATTTATCGTGATAATGGGTCGATCCTTCACCACAGCCTAAAATAAGATTGTTTTGTCAGCTGTTATATAGCTGTCAGTCTGTCATGCTCATAAACATGTCTGGAGATTTTTAAATCCGGTGAGTGTACAACGTGACAGGAATACACAAAAAGTACAAAGCTTAATGTTATTGTAATCTGACAAATGAGTGGCAGTGCTGGAATTTTAGATCACTGTTTGCATAAAAAAAAAAGAATATATAACCTGCTTGGTCCTGAGGCATCAAAACAGTTGTCCTACTGAGCCACAATGGTACAGTGACATTTACTGTCTCCTAAATGTGAACCGGTAACATTATTCACCCATCCAGTGAAAAGGTAATGTGAAAGGTACCTCTGATAAATCACAATACACTCTCATTCTCCCTTGACAGGGACACCTCAGTGTGAATAGTGTCATGACCTGAGTACTCAATAAGTGCTCAACATTACTCATTAACGAGCTGACTACAAAAAAGCTGAGACCTTGTGATGAACACAATGTCACAAAGGACAATTGTGATTAAAACTATGTATAAAACACTTTTTAGACAGTCTGGAAGGAAAAAAAAAACCAACAAAAGGTGGATTTTACAAGCTTTTTAAGAGAAGCTCTAAGCTAAATGTTTAAAGGCATTTCATTAATAACCAATACCGTGACACCTAATCCAAACACCCACAGAATACAGTTTAAATACAGTGCAACTTAATTTATTTATTAATTGTTTTGGTAGAATATCTACCCTTTACTTAAAATCCATCCCCACTGTCTGACTGAATGCATATCGTGTCATTATTAGACATATCCTGATCATCAGTTTAGCAATCGACTGTGCTCTTAAACACACAAAACAGTTACTGGAAGCATGTAAAACAAAACACTAAAAAAAGTTAATCCACAGTTTACTATAAACCAGATCGTCAATGACGTCGTGCTCATCTCGTGCCGATACAAGATAAAATTATGCAATTTTCACTTTTTAACAAGCATTTATTAAAGGATTTTTTTCTGTTAGCAGGATTAGGCATAAACTACTGATCTGATCAAATTGGTAAAGGGGTGGGGCTTCGCCCTGGAAAGAACCCATTAAATATTAAATTTGATTTATGCATGGGATCATGTTGAAAAAAAATCCCTGACTTTACTTAACATGGGGCAAAATGTTCATTAGATGCCCACTAGGGGAACACACTTCATTTTATTTTAACACACTTTATAAGTATGCCAAGTTAAAATAATTCACTTGTGCATAGCGGAGGTACCTTGCACTCTATGACTGCCCCTCTAGTTTTAGTTTACTTAGTTCATTTCTGTGTAGTATATACTGAAACAATTATTTGTTTTAAGAATTGGATATCGTGAAATAGTCCCTAAAACACAATGTGTAAAATGGCCAGAAGGGGCATTGTTTGCAGAATTATCAATATTCGGAGATAATAAGGGTGTTAAAATTGTTCAAATACAAAATATGGAAAGGTTGGCAATGAGTCACATGACCAAAACTGTTGTTCCACCATTATTGTTTGTATTAACATAGTAATACAGTGAAAATTTGTTTAGGAAAAATGCTGTAATTTTTTTTTTTTATTGTACTCGTCGAGAGGATCACTTAAATAGCTTATGCCCAAATGCAATTTCTATGGGAGGTAAAAGGTTTACAGTATATAGTGAGAGATCCATTTAAATAAACATATAGCGAAGAGTTTTTGTAAACCAAGATTGCAGCTATAATAGTGCTGAAGAGACTGTAACCTCAGGCTCAACTTTGCACTCAACTTTCAGAAAGGTACACAAAACAAACCACAAATCCTCAGTTATGGGAAAAACAAAAGCTTGAAAGATGGTTTTGTGAGCCAGATGAGATTGTATCAGTTCATGGGTTCAACTTGATCAGAAGGAACACATCTACTCTGCAGCCACTGCATGAATAACGATGAGTTTTCCTGGATTCCTTATTCTGGTGGCTCATTATCTACCTGACAGGAGGGATAAAGATGTTGGTGGTGCGCCAAATCACGAAGGACAGAAGAAACGGCCATGAAATAGGTAATGTGCAGAATGATTAAAGTAAATGAGATGGATTAAGTAATAATCTTAACGCACTAAGTAATTTCACTCATTCCTTTTTGTATACTAAATAAATGACATACCGAGCCTGGGCATGTTATTGGTGTTAATGCTACTGTGCAGTGCCATAATATACTACCAACAGAGGAATTTATATTCTTCAACAAAGCCTGCATTTCTCTACGAGCAGCTAACAAGTTTCATGCCAACATACTAGCTAATTTAGCAAGTGATCTTGCTAGCTATGTCTAGCTCACACATTTGTTTTAGGATATTTTTCAACATCATGCAGCTACAACTGTTTCATTTCCCCCTCATGTTTGCTATTTGGGTTTGTTTTGGTCTTGGTTTGTTGCAACATTAGCAAGATGTTTTTTAATTTTTATTTATTTTAACACTAGTCAGCTTTTTTTCCTGTTAGGTACGAGGTTTTGTAGGGTAAAATTTTATTTTTTAGTTATCTATTTTTATTTTTCATTACCTATCTTTTTTAGGAAGGGGATACAATTGCTAGCTAGTTTCTTCTGGGATGTGTGGACTGTTAGGTAGGTCTTTTTGTAAGGTATTGTCAAACTTATCTAGCTGGGGCAGTGGTATTTTCAAACTTACTTACAATTTCTTTTCTTTTTTTTCCCTCTATTTTTCTTATTTGAAATTTTAGTCCTAGCCAGTTCCCACCCTTCAAGTAGTGCCTCTTGATCCTATAAGACCACCAGTATTCACCTGTGGTGCTCCAACCCCCAACCTCAAGAACTACTGCGCATGCACATGCAGGATCAGCTTAACACACTCCACCCCTTTGTATGAATGAGCTCACAGCCACTCGTGATTGGCTGGTGACTGCTGTAAGTGTCCGGAGGCAAGCATATGCCATTGCCTCCCTCCTGTAAGAGCTCGGCTCCCGATCATGGATAGTTCAGCCTGGATTCAAACCAGCAACCTTCAGGTTGATATTAATGCACCTTGTCGATGTGCCACTTCTAACACTTTGTGGCTAATTTTGTATGTAGATATTCTCTAGTTATTAGTCTTTTGCTGCTGTTTTTTTTTTTTTTTTTTAAACAACACTGACAAGCTTGTCCTATCCATAACATCCTGTACTAGCTAGCATTGTTTCGAGACATTTTCAGTAACACTTTTGTCAAATGTTGACTAGCCTTTGGTTTACTCACATATTACGAACTCTGCTCTGAGGATATTCTTCAACATTACATGGTTTTGTTTGATACATTCTCTCTAATGTTAGAAAGTTAACAGTTTGCTAGTATTGTTTTAGAACATTAGAGGTTCCCAACTGACTTAAATTAAACCTTTTCAGCTGCAGTTTGAAGGATAACACTGCTTTCTTTACTCGCATCTCAGAGCAATCAACATGAAGCTTGCCTGCTGTAGAGTAATTTGGCAAGAATCATACCAGTTCTGAATATTTTCATACACAAGCCTAAGCTGCCTTTGCAATGGATGTATAATCCTTTTAACTTGAGCTAATAAGAAGCTTGTGAATTAAATAGCTTACTCACAAATCCTTTTAAATGGAAAGCAGATAAACGAACTGACCCATTTTGCCAATATAAATATTTTACCTACACAACGCCTACAGCAAGCTGTAGAACTCTGAACAGATGGCTCACCACACGTTGCTCATAAAATGTAAATGAATTCAAAGATGTACTGGTCGGCACACTTGCCTTCAGCAGCCATTCATAATGTAAATGAGCAGCCAATTTGATTGCCTGACTTAAAGTGAAGTCTAAGGCTACTGTGAGAGTAAAAAAGAGGCTAATTTTCCAGATTGGCTTACAGAAAGGAAGGGACAATGCATCATGCAACACAGTCATGATAAAAAGGATTCTGGTGGCTCCTTCAGAAGTGAGAAGAAAACAGCCAGGCCAAAAATCAGAGAAATAGATGGTTTGAAATAGGTTCCTGCACCACACGGCAAAAAGCATTTGGGAATGTGGTTTCAAAACAACAGAAATCGATGAGTTACAATTGAAACTTAGACTTAGTGGACACTACATATATATTTAATCACCTGTAGCCAATGAGTGTGTATATACATTTTTGGACCAACTTAATTATTTTGTGATCTTCTTTCGGGTCCACCATCTACCCTTCAATTTCATTTGCCTTCTCATTTGCTGCCATCAGATCCTTATGACTGCACTGTTCCTGGAGGTCAGGCATTGTAAAAGGTGTGACATGGATTGAGGTGAGGTGCCACAGTCACAACCAGTGTCGTCTTTTATGTATGGACTTTCATTGACCAATTTCAATATGAAGTCAACTGAGGAACTTGCAGCTCTTCCATTCCAGCCTGTGTCAATGAGGTAGCTGTTCCTTAGTAGGGAGGGGCAGTTTCTTGAAGTAGTGGTAGTTATTAAGTCTTTTTGTGATGACATGTTCCACATACATGTTAATATTATTTCCAAGTTTAAATTTGAAGTTGAAAATTTGGTTGACTGACAGTTACCATCTTGATTTTGCACATCGAGTTTGCACAGTAGGTCATAACTGTACTACAACCAGCCACTAGAGGGCTTCAAAGCCAGTTTGGCTTCATATTTCCACCTTATCTACAACATCCACACAAATACTACGTTACTACACAAGCTACATTACACAAGTCTCATACACCATACATTCTTTCAATTTGAAAGATACGAAATTCTCCTTTTAGAGAAACATACACAAGAGCTTAGCTTTTTTTGCATTTTTAACAAGTAGCTACATAGCTGGCTTGGTTTTTGAAATATTCTCTAGCGATAGCTAGCTAATTTTGTCTGATGATATTGTTTTCCTCTAGCTAACATTTTCTTTTCAGATATTTTCTCAAATATTATATTGACTGGTTTTGTTTTTTGAGGATCTGTTTTCTGCAACATCAACTAGCATATTTTTTAGGGGAAATATTCTCCAGAATCAACTAGCTACATTTCTCTGATGATCTTTTATAATGGTTAGTCCTTTTTTATTTATTTATTTGGGGGAGGGGGTTAGCAGTTACCTTGCCGTGAGATAAATTTAAACATGAGCTCATTTAATTAGCAAGCTGTCTAACATATTTTTTTATTTCTATGCTATAGTGTATGAGAAAGCGAAAAGACATTAAAAAAGAATGAAAATGAAGGATGGATGGGTGGAGAGATGCTGGCAGTAAGGACTGCCTGTTCTGCAAAGAGAACTGAAGGTATACTGCAAATAAATGAAGTGCATTGTTTACTGTGTGTTAATGGGAATCATGTCATGTTTGTTTCCTCCACTACACAGAGTTTTGGTTGAGGTATCGTAATCACCAGTGTTTGTTTGTCTGTTCATTCATCTGTCTGTTTGTCTGTAAACAAAATCCTGACCACACCTGTGCAAGGATTTTCACAAAACTTGCTGGGGACACTACCCTACTTGAGTCCCAAAGATGATTTGATTTTGGAATGTCTGGGTCAAAGTAAAAGCAAATTCACAAAGTTTTGGAGATAGAGTGCCTTTAAATTTGGAAACGAATGAATGAGACAGTTGTATGGAGTGTCATCATTTTAGAATACTTTCTTCTTCGAATCTCATAAGCTGTTGTCAAGGTGCTTACACTCTAGAATTAATGAGCAGGTTTGGAAACATTGGAGTGTTTGAGACAGCTCACTGACTGAGACCAGCATGTCATACATGCTTTAAGAGCTGTGAGTGGACTGGATGGGATTATGTTACAGTTTAAAATCATGCAGTGTACATTCAGAAATTTCAAATTATTCACATACTACAGGTTCAGAAAATATATACCAATAACATAATTACAACTGCGTGCTCAAAAGAAAGTTGCAGTTCCACCACATCGTGCTGTGTGAGCCTGTCAGATTAGATAATGACTGGAAGTGGCATCTTTTTTGAAGCATAAATAACTAATCAACACACATAAACAAGGGTTTCCAGATTTTATTTTTAGACAAACAACTAGGCAATGTGGTGATTTTCCTGATAATCAAGCAAAGTTCCTGGAGGGGGAAAAAGCAAAGGAAGGTACGACTGAGGTTTATATGCAGATTAGGCCTAATCGCCAGTTCACCCCTCAGCTGATTAGCACAGCACTGTAGTGAAGTACTGCAGAAATGCTCCTGTTATTAACTTTCGAGTTTTAAATGAGCTTTACTGTCTTCACATTTACATCCACACTATCACACTGAAGCACCACTGTGGTGACATAGTAATTACCGTGAAGCCAAGCGTCTACAGCCAGAGGAGTCTACAGCACTAGGAGTCTACGGCAACTGCTCAAGAGTTTGATTATCTTGTCACAGTCCAGCCACTCAGCTAATTCCCGTTTCTCTCACAATGGAAAAAATATGAAGTAGAACTAAAAGATAACTGCAGGTAAACTAGTGTATTAACAGCGGATAGCATGCTTTCGTTTCGAGAGAAGAAACATGATGCCAAGGGTATGTGGGTCATTCTCATAGAAATGCATATTTTTTGTATAAATCACATGGTATAATCACACACAAATGTATGTAAAAACAAAAAAAGGAACACCTATCTTAACTGTAGTTATGTGCACAAATGCTGAATTAAAAATGTGCTGTGTCCTGAATACCGCTGTCACTACTTTAGCATCAGTTCTCCAGTTGTTAAATTGGATTTGCTCAGATCTTTTCTGATATAAAAGTACCTTCATGTGTTGACAATTTAAGCTGTATATGTACAAAGACAGAAAATGAATACATTTTGGCATTGGGGCATATGAAATTATGTACCCAAGAATTTTGTCAACTCTGTTACGTCAACTGTTAAAATCCTGTATTAATATTGCTGTAATTTATGATTCAAAAAAGCTGCAGCTTCAAAACTTTGCAGAAATATACTCTGTACCATAGTGTTTATTTGTAGATATTTTGCAAGAATTTCTGTGAAAAATGAGAAATTATACACTTTGAGTGTGACCCATTCATGGGAAAGCCTCCATCATAATCAGGTCTACTCCATTTGGTACTTTTTATGCCTTAAATACCCTTAAATGTAATTCAAACAGGTACAAAAAAAAAAAAGTTTCCAAAGAAAGGCGACTTTACACACAACCATGCTAGAATTGATTATAATATATATATAATCTAATCAGTTCATCTTTTTGCTACGGTGATAATCCCTCCTAAATTCAATAAACTTTCAACCATTTGCTCTGGAGATATCACACTAAAAGGTATCTCTGAGACACAGACATTGAACAGCAAAAAATAATACCTCCTCTATTCCCAGGTACAGGCACAAAAATAAAAACATAACAGATAAAAGAAAAAAGGACAGAATAAATAAAATAAATAGAAAAAATATACACCTCAGAAAAAAAAATTATAAAATGAAAATAAGGCACAGTGTGTGATATTTTGGAGGATATATTAGCAAAAAATATGTACATCATCAATACACATTTATGTACACACAAATATATCTATAATTTTTATTTTGAGACTTTTTTTCTTTATTCTTTAATTGGAATGGAGCAACAGTGTGTACACAATTTCCTCTGGGATCAGGAAAGTATTCTGATTATGATTTCAAAGAGGGCAGTTCATAAGAACAAGGTTAAGTAGCAGGACACTGGAGGCAACAAAGTTACAGACTGGCAGAAAATGGCCAGGATGACCAACTCCACATAATACCACTCATTAACCATAGGACAATATCAAGAGACCTACTAAAAATAACAGCTGGGGTTAAGTGCACTTCAAGCAGGTTCAAAACATGTTCCTCTGGGCTGGGCTGAAGCCATGCAAAATTTGAATTAAGCCCTTCATTGAAGAACCAGGCTGAAGTTTGTGTAAGAATGAAAGAAAGAAAAAAGAACAGAGTAAAAGAATGAATGAGAGAAAGAACAGAGGAACATAAAGAAAGAAAGAACGAGATGAAAAGAATGAATGAAAAAGAACAAATAGATGTAAACTAAAAAGAAAGAAAAAGGGAAACATAAAGAATGAAAAAGGAAGGAAAGAAAGGAAAGTGGAAAAGAATGAATGAAAGAAATAACAGAGGAATGCAAAGAGTAGAAAAAAGAAGGAACTGAAAAAAAGAAAGAAGGAAATAACCAAGCACTGGAAACCAAGAAAAGAAAGAAAAAGAAAAATTACTGAAAAGAAAAGCATAGTAAAAAAAAACAGAGGAATAGAAAAAGAATAAAAGATTGAAGATAAGTAAGAGAGAAAAAAAATACACTTAAAATATGAGATTTACATGAGGATGAATTCTGTCACTCGCCGCAGTTCCTCTGTGTCAGTGACCCTGCTGCATTTTTAGGAGATCAAGTGTATTATTCAAAGGTTTGTGTGTGGGCATTTTCACAGTCTCTTAGAACAATCAGTCCCAAAGGGGTAAAAAAAAAAAAAAAGGTTTTAAATTTGCTATTTTTAAGTAGTAATTTTTTAAAATGTTCAAGGTTATAAAAACTTTAAACATTTTGGGTGTAACGGTATTTTCTTGGTAGTTACGGCCTTTAATAATATGCAAGTCCAAAACAATACAATTTCTTTAAAAACTATCATTGTAAAAAGTAGTAAGATTTCAAAGTTAAAACCAGTTAAATTTTTAAATTACATTTTAATCACGTTATTTATTTAGTTTACTGGAGGACTTATTACAATTTAGAAACAAATATATTCGCAAAACATTTCATTATTGATGGACGTAATGGATTAAGTGGACACTTTTGAACGGACACATATTCACATGCTTGTGTAATCAGCATTTCAGAATCTGGTTCAGATGTTTTGCTCTAAAGTTACATACCTAGATGTACTTTATAAAAAGTGCATGTGACTGAAAAATGATACATTTATTATCACAAGCGATAGAAAAGTCGGAGTGGACATTTTGGATGGACACTTCCTTGCATGTATTCAGATCTGCCCTGTACAGAACAAATCGGGGATATTGCCACCAATGCATGATTTAGTTAAACGATATATGCTTATCTAATTTTGAATGGAAAATTTTCATCCTGCTTTGAAAATTATTTCAGTTGCAATCCTGTGATTTTTTTCAAGTGGGAAACTCAAATTTGTCCAAAACTTAACTTCCATGTATATTTTCAAGAGAAGCTGATACATTTTGTTCATTCATTCATTCATTTTCTGAACCACTTATTCCTAATTAGGGTCGCGGAGAGGCTGGTGCCCATCTCAGCCGACTCTGGGCGAGGGCAGGGTACTCCCTGGACAGCTCGCCAGGCCATCGCAGGGCCATCAGTCACACAACCATTCACACTCACACTCACACCTAGGGGTGA
>JAQMYF010000012.1:19471517-19489692 GCA_030014195.1 Neosilurus mollespiculum | reverse complement strand
AACTCCACACAGAAACGCCCGAGCTGGGAATCGAACCCAGGACCTTCTTGCTGTGAGGCGGACGTGCTAACCACTACACCACTGTGCCGCCCACATTTTGTTCATTATTTTTTTTATTTGAAAGTTCTCCATACTATTGTGTATTTATTTATAGATGAAATTTTACATATGTACAGATTTTGGAACAATAGTCCTCATTTTATGTATCCTCAGTGCTCTTGAAGCTGTGAAAAGGCTTGAATCTACTTCCTGAACTGTGAACAGACGACTGCTTCGAGGAGATGTTTTTAATAACTTCCTCTCCATGATGTTTACACTGATGTCTGCTAGTAGAGAAGAGAAAATGAAATCAATTATAAGAGCATGATCACCAGACGGCTGCTAAAATAATTTGAAGCAATCATGCGAGTTCGTAGTTTAAACAAACAGAAATTTGTATATCAACTGTTAACTGAATTGCCATCTGGATCTTAAAAGGTTTTTTTTCCTGTGGGAGTAGTGTGAAAAAAATATTACACAAAATCCTCTGAAAAATTTTAGGAATAGTACTAAAGTTTTGCACGTCTTAGAGATGATGCGAATACACTCCATGCACGCAAAATCTCAATCTTTTTGCCGTTCTGAAGCTATTTAATCAGTGTGTGTAACCATGTGTTCAAAACTAATTAGCCACAAGTCACTCATGATGCTTGTAGTCGGTCTCTCGTAGGTGTGCATAGCAGCCAGAATCATATAGATTTCGGCACTGCCTATAAGCAGAGCTCCCGATAGATCTCTGGATATCTCCGTTGGTAGGTGTCCGAGACTGGTGTAGAAAAGCACGGCTCCTTAAAGGGTTGAATCAACTTGAGCTCTGGAGGAAATAAATAAAGGAGTCTTCCCTGTGTTTCCCGACTACTTTCTAGAGCGCAATCATGAAAGGTTAACACTGAGGGTTTTTTTTTTTTTTTTTTTTTTTACATTATTTTATGTATGCCAAAGGAGCTCCGCTATAAAGCATACAGCACATGATTTTCCACAGATTATTATTGTTCAGTTTTTAAAATATAATTTAAATGAATTCTTACATTTTAATAAAGTTAAGAAAAAAAAAAAAAAAAAAAAAAAAAGAAAATCGGCTGTTTGATACCAGTTGCATAAAGATACATTTTCTATTAGAGTATAACAATGCAGGCTAACTCTACCAGCTACAGACTCTCCAGAGACACCAACTAAGATATCTTGGTAATAGGTAATCCTTTACAAATTTAATAAGAATTTAACAACTAATTTTAACACTGATATACAACTACATATTACGTACCAGGCTTCATATAAGCTTTGTTAGCAGCCCAAGCTATATGTTTTAGCTACAAACATTCCAGAGACACCAGTGATCTCCTGCTACTTAACTTTCAAGCTTTATTTTTATCTACGCCAAGGTGGTTATCAGCGTGGGTTTATTTGTTTGTTTGCTGTCTGTCGGGAGCTTTCTTTCCAGTTTTTGACAGATCAATCTGAAATATGATGGATAGATGATCATCCAAGGATGCTTCGATTTCATTTTGGTAAGAATTCAGACACTGGTGACATCAAAAAATTATAGAAAAAACAACAAAATAAAAACTATTTCTTATAATGGGTGAAGAAAAAAATAAATCCTATCTCTGATTCAATAATATTTCCTATAGCATATTTAGGATGAGAAACTTTGATGTCACTCCAAGCTTCATGCGGATCTGACCCACATAGCAACATTTGGTAGCAACTTGTATTTAAAGTCTGTACGGATTTTTTTATGGCTTGGCAGAGGTTTTTGCAGTATCTGAGTGCTCTTAATCTTAGTAATGTTACTATCCACATTTACTGAAAGAACATATGAAAAATAAGATGAAAGGACAGTTTTTCCACCTTATCCTTTATTAAGGTCATGAGGAGGCTGGAGCCCATCCCAGTCGACTCCAGGTGAAGGCCGAGTACACCCTGAACAGCTTGCCACACCACGGCAGAGCCGACTCACACAAAGCAATTCTCACATCCACTCACACCTAGGGGCAATCATGAATATACAATTAGCGTAATGCAGGAGAAAAACAGAGCACTCGCAGAAAACCCACACAGAACTTGCAAACTCAACAAAGAAATACCCCACCACACATGGGCTCAAGCCCAGAACCTTCTTGGTGTGAGGCAGAAGTGCTAACTACTACGCCACCGTGCGGACAACAGTTAAAAGGGATTTTCCCAATTTTTCCTTGGTACACACATGGTACTGTAGAATTAATTGAATGTAAGAATTAAAGCTGTGGATCGCAGCAATTATTTTGTTGCTTTACTGTATTAGACTTACACTGCATAATCGCATATCGCTTGTTTTGACTGAGTAGAAATCCTGGCTATGTGTCATGCATGTACCTAGAAAATGATTTGGAACTGTAGTGTGATGTCAGTGTAATGCTGCTAAGTTGATCAACAACGTGCCTGTGAATACAGCGAAGTTTTTTATTTGCAACGTGTCTATAAATACAGTGAGGTGCATGCAGATCACAGAGATTTCATTAAATAAGTTATTCTCATGAGCGTGTGTTTATGCAGTGCAGGGTGTCTGGTTACTTTAGACACAGTGGGTTCGCCAGGCAGTGCTGCTGTGAGCACTGACAACAACAACAGCAATAATAATAATAATAATAATAATTTTACCTCTATTGCGCTTTTTCCATAAAATGTTTAAAAGCTCATGACACAAGTTTAATCTACATATAAAAGATGAAAAAAAAATTCCAAGTGTAAACAGTAAAAACATTTAAATTAGGGCTCTTTGGTTCGCTAGTAATAAACCATTGCAAGAGCTAATATAACTACATATATAGATCTATAAACATATACATAAAGATACTTAATAAAGAAGCCCCAAAAATAAAAACTATTAAATTAGTCACATGAAAATTTAGTAGATAGATGTTTTCAGATGGTGTGTTGTGTCCTTTTGGCGCAAAGCTCCTGCGGAAGCATGTTCCATAACTGGAGCAAATTGCTGCCACAGCCACATCAGTACCACTTTTAGTTTCCCAAATACAAACTGTCGCTAAAGTATGACTTTTCAAAATCAAATCACTGTAAAAAAAAAAATAAAGCATTTAATGTGAAAACACATGCAATTGGGTTTTCATTTGTAATTACAGAAATAATAAAGATGGCTCAAACATGGATGACATGGTGGCAAGTAGTTAGTCTGCCTGCCTCACAGCAAGGTGGTCCTGGGTTCGAGTCCAGGGCTCGGGCATTTTCCTGTTGAGTTTGCATGTTGTCCCCGTGCTTCCATGAGTTTTCCCCTGGGTAATCTCTCCCACAGCCCAAAGACATGCACAGTAGGCTAATTGGCTGTTCCAAATTTCATTTAAGTGAGAGTGTGAATAGTTGTGTGTGTTGGCCCTGCAATGGTCTGTCAAGCTGTTCAGGGAATCATTCCACGCCCCACACACCCCGGTGACCCTCAGCAAATGAGTGAGTGAGTGATGGCTTGAAAAGGGGTTGTCACAGTGGCGGCGCACACTGCCTACCTTCTAATAAGAAAGGGTAACATTTTGGCAGCTGCTAGTAATTTAAGCAATAAAACAATCACCAAAATGTCAATCTGTGGTTGCCAATTTTTATGTTAGTACAAAATATTTTCAAATCAAAGTTTTTGCATAAGTTTTGAATCAAAATAAAACCCACAATATCCATTTTCTAAAAAACATGCGGCAAAAACATGCTTCGCTCTCCTCAAGCTCTATCTGTCAGACCAGAAATAGTGAGTGCTGCTAAAGCTTCCAGCTCGAAATATTTTAATACCGTGGACAAATTGAGCTGAATATTAACAGAAACAGATAATAATCAAATTTAATATGTTCTTTTTTTGAATGAGGCATTTTACTTAACTTTCTTGTTTTTAAATTAAAGAGTACCGGTATTGGTCATCCTTACAGTATAATTTGTACGTATGTAAAACATTTAAGCAATAAAGATGCTTATTTTAACATAAATAACCATAAAAAGCATAAACTGGTGATTTGATCCACAGGATTACTAGCAGTGTGCTAACCTACGGGGTTAGCAGCTTAGCAGTTGTTTTTTACTGTAAGTGATGTCAACGCGTTGGGCAGGGTTCATGTCTCTTGTGCAGACAGTGTAATTACATTTTAGTGAACCAACTCGGCTTTCCTGTTGTCAGTTGATTTAGGAACAAAAAATAATGTTTTGCAAGATTTCTGCTCATGTTGTTTGGGCAGCTCAGCACTGGCCGATAATGTGTTATGCTGCACGGGTCAGTGACATAGCCCAGCCAATCCAACGAATTCACGTCACTACCAGACTGGAACAGCCCATCAGAAAGGCAACAGGTCTCCAAGTATGCCTTGAGTCGTAACACTCGTGTGTACTTTAAGATCAGGCAAGGACTGATGTTGCCAGAGAGAACCACTGATTATACATGATCGTTTTAAATAGATAGTACACTAATTCACCACAGGTACCCTTTAAGATGGAAATAACACAAAGCTGAAATTAGCAAAATGCATATATTTCTATGTAAAGAGCTAAACTTGGTGGGGAAAAAAGCTGATAGTTTTAAACCTTTATAAATTATGCTATAAGGACCTCATGACACCATATTCCATCCATATTGTATAATTCATTACTAATTCTTTGTGGTTTTATTGAAAGTGTTTGAACAGAATGTTATTAGTCCTAATATTAAGGAAGAATATTTACATCGTAAACAATTTTGGTTAGGAGTTTAAACTTATGATTTTTAAGGTTTCTTTATAAATCCTATGGATCCCTAAAGCCCATGACAAGTAAAGAACATTGGCTTTCAATGAATCTGTCATAGGCTGAACAGACTTTTTTTAATGTCTCTTAAAATGGTTATTATTCTGAATAACTAATTTTTATTCTATTCAAATATTTTTATTTAGAATTTGAGAGTAATAAACCACCCTAAGTGCAATTAGAGCAGTCTGAATTTGAGTTAAGGTTATTTAAAAATGTGCATTTTTGGAATTGTTTTTTACTGAATAGTTATTATAAAACATATTAACATTAAAACAAACAACGCTTTATTGGTGGTTGAGATAGTTTGTATGAATACAAGAAAGTGATAAAGTGTGTTTCTGAATATAAGCTACACATTGGATCATAGGTTTCAAGGATAAGTGGTCAGAATACACTCCCGTATTGCCGGAATTCTTAATCCTACTAGGATCGCAGGGAGGCTGCCGCTTATCACACCATCCCAGGGCAACACACACACAAACCCATTGACACTCACACCTAGGGGCAATTTGGAACAGCCAATTAACCTCATGTGTGTCTTTGGACTGTGAAATGAAACTAGAGTACCCAGAAGAAACCCATGCAAGCATGTAAACATGCAAACTCCATGCAGAAACGCCTGAACCTAGAAATTGAACCCAGAACCTTCTTTTTTGACATGATAACCACTATGTCATCATGCCACCCTAAGACAAAATCTGGAAAAAATAAAAGGAAAATAATTCTCAAGTTTAGTAAAACTAGTGCTATACAAAGTGCCAGGAAAGGTATTAGCAATGACGGTAAAACAACATATACATATTATTTTGAATTTATTATTTACAACATCTTCACTTATCTTCAAGTATTGACTCCTTGTCACATAAGACCACCAAAAACCAGGGAGAGGCGCAAGCAAACACGTGCCCCTTCCATGATGCTGCCACACAGATCTTTACAGACTGCTGTGCATGCGCATTCGTGGGCGTCCTAAAAGACTTGGAGGAAAAGCGATATCCACCCCTTTTGTACTAATGAGCTCACAGATGCCCATGATTGGCTGAATAAAATCTAAAATAGACATACAATAAGACACCAGCTCTATTCATTGATCATGCTACCTTGTAAACTGACTGAGCATGGCCTAATACTCTCATGAGCAAGCATCATTTATTTCTATCTAAGGGCCTGCCCACCCATGTTTTTAATGCATTCTTTTCCCTTGAGGTTTGGCTTCACATCCTCATGAAATATTGTGTGTCATGTGCGATATGGCTAAAGCTATGAGAATAGTGGCTGGCTTTGGCTAAAATGGCAAGCACCCTGCAGCTGGCTGTCCACAATGGAGTTCAGAGCCAGAAGAGTATCTTGGATTTGGTGATGAAAGCTGGACACTGTAAACACTGACCCCTTGCCTTCTTGTGCCTATGGGCTACAGCAAGCTGTTGCCACTCACTGGAATATTACTTTCTAAATGATGGAAAGCCTTCTGGAACAAAATCACACACTTAACACATATGCTGCCGACTATGGACTTCCTGCAACCCTCACTGCAGGGAGTTTTTGAAAACCCCGAGATGTGTTTAAAGCATGAAGACTCATAGAGATGGTGTTAAAACAACAAAGCCTACATTCACAGAGCTCACAGAGAACCACTTCCGACCAATTGGGTCTGATCCCATTTTCTGAATGGCAACTACTGGATCGCTGATATAAGATCCTGATATAAAGGCTGCTATTTTTATGAGACTAAACAAGAACAGCAGCACGAATGTATAGTGGTTAGCACATCCTCATCTCAGCAAAAAAGTTCTGGGCGGAGGCGTTTCTGTGTGGAGTTTGCACGGTCTCCCCATGCTTGGGTGGGTTTCCTCTAGGTAGTCCTGTTTCCTCCCAGAGTCTAAAGACATACACATTAGCCTAATTGGCTATTCCAAGTTGACCCTAGGTGTGAGTGTGAATGGTTGTGTTTGTGTGTTGCAATGCGATGGTCTGGTGAGCTGTTCAGGGTGTCCAGCCTCCCAGCGACCCTAGCAGGATTAAGCAGTTGAGTGAGACACTCTGTGTTAAACAGAAAGAGTTGATCACCCACAGATCTAGGGCACAAATTAACATGGTTCACTCTCTCCAGTTCAGATAAGAAGAGAAACAAGGCAAAGATGATTGTCTTTTTAAAGGAGAAGATGTTTCTTAGTAAGAAGTAGGCTGTGTGGTAGCGGTGATTTTATTTCATCATTAATATTCAAAAGGAGGCCCACTGCATGGGAAAGCTTTTCCTTACAGGCTAATTTCTGTTTGGTAAAGAGGCCCATGTTCAGCCCTATTCTGGGATTTGCAGAAAAACATAAGAATACTGTATTCTGTATGAAAAATACAAGATGGGAAAGATAGCCCAATTTTTTTATTATTTAAATGGTTTGAATTTTCCTTTAATCATTAAATAATTTGTATATCAAAACTATTTACTGCATATTTTATGATGTCAGCACTAAAAAAAAACCCTTAATTAAGTATATAGCTTTAAAGATTTGTATGATTGAATTTATGCTTACTCACTGATAGTGTGATAAAAGGCTGAAAGATTTATTTTTATAATGAAGATTTCTTAGTTCCTCCTGGCACAAAAGAGGGGAGAGAACTAAATATTCAATTAAGCAAACACATCTGTAGAGGAAACATTTTGGATTTATAACTGTTAACATTATTATTCTTGTTTTTTTTTGTAAAGCACACTGTTTATCGAATTGTTTGAGTACTGAAATAGTGTGTTTTTGCATCAAAGCCAAGCATATGACACAGAGAGAATGTAGGCTGTGTATGTGATCTCCACCTCTCCCATGCTTAAAACTCATATGGTGCGCTTCATCAAGACAGGGTTTGGACTGAGCGCTGATCACAACAGCTCAAAGACAACAACGCTCATAAATCTATGAAAAACGATACACTTATGGACATAATCCAAAGGAGAAAGTATGCAGAGTTTAATGAGGACTGGCAAAGTCTTTCGTGAGATATTGCCTGGAAATATTTGGGGGGTGAAAGAAAAAAGAGAATTGAAGAAACACATGAGGCCTAATTTAAAAAAAAAATCGAACTAAACAAAAACACATCTGTATCGGTAATTAGTCAAATTATTTAAATATCTGTATTGGCACAGACTTTTGGTACATTCACATAATAAACCAAATTACAGATTATAGAGTAATCACAGTCGTCCCTGCTGACTAGTTTTGTTTTTGTGCACTAATTCACTTCTACAAAATAGTACTTTAAAGGTGTATCTACTGCAGGCATGAATGGCATTTTTAAAAATTCTCTGTGGGAAGAAAAATACAATTTATTTATTACCTCCAGCAAGGAACCTATGCTTTCATTGGTGTGAATTTATTTGTTTGTCTGTTTGTTTGCATGTTCTCAACTGCCTGTCTAAAGTTTTTAATGATGGGTAGGTGATTATCCAAGAATGTTCTCAATAAATTTTGGTAGAAATCCACTCATTGATGATGTTAAAAAATTATGCAAAAAAAAAAAAAAAAAAGATTTCATTCATTCATTCATTAACAATCCCTATCGTCACCGCTGTCCCCACAGTGCAGCTAACTGGGTTAACAAAGGCCGGCCATGTCATGTCAAAAGAACCATTGCTGACTTTCGTAAAGAGTAGGCTGCATAGCTGTCAGCGTGTTTCTGTCCTGCGATTTATTATTTTAGTATTTTATATATAGCATTATAGACATATTTTAGCAAGCTACAACTTTGAAAATCTAAGTAAAAACCACCACATGATGAAAATATACATATGTTCATTATTAAAAGGCTTGTCTTGCCTTCCATTTCACTTTGAGGCCAAAAGCATGAACATCTGTTCGGTTCTGCACCATGAAACCAAAAGGACCAACTGTAACCTGATTATAAAACTCCAACTCAAGCTTCCTGGAAATTTAGGACAAGTTCTGAACAAAAGAAAAAATTAAATTGAGCAGAATATAAAGAACCATTCTGTAAGGTATATAGTGTGAAACAATTGTCACAGTAACACTATACAATAACAGACTTAAAGTATGTAAATTACACAAAACCCTGTAATGAAGAAACTGCGGAATGAAAGAGTAAGCACTAGATGTCCAGCTGGAGTCAAGAAAATAGGTCAAACAAAAGTTTTCCATAACAACAGTGACTCTGAGTGAGTCAGATGCAGTGCTCCTGCTGTTTTAATGGAGACAAATGTTAAAATGTTTTTAGTGAAAGAAAAGGTCAGTATAACAGAGCTGAGAGCCTGGAGACAGATGAAAGAATGTGATTTTTTTTCCCCACAAGCTGACATTACAATATCAGTGGGATTTTTTTTTTTTTTTTTTTTAAATAAACCATGATATTATGTTACTGTAAAGAATTTCGCAGTTGGCATGGATCTGCTTTGCTTTTGTAACTTGGTTAGTGAACAGAATTGTCGGATGCTCATTAGTCACTAAAACAGTGAGCAACGAGGCCTTCAAACCTAGCCAAAATAAGGAGCCTTAGATTAGGGGTGTCCTTGTCCTCCATAAGAAACAGCGTAATGATGATATTTTGAATTAAAAGCAAAGAGACTCATAAATAAATGACTGGCGGAGTGAACACACACACGTTCACTTACCTTTCGCATGGCACCAACTGGCATATATGCTGTCAGATCCTTGTTGTTGTATAATAGGGCCTAACGTTGGAAATTCAAATTTAAAAACTTACCTCTTCCGGACACAGGAATGCATAATAACATAAACAATATTTAGTGCATGCGAAAGGTAATCAACACCTCATACCCACACCTAGGGGCAATGTTCATGTCTTTGGGCTGTCGGAGGAAACCAGAGTACCCGGAGAAAACCAACACAAGCATGGAGAGAACATGCCAACTTCTCACAAAAACGCCCTTGTCAAGCCCAGGACAGGGGACCTACTTGAGGTGAGGCAGATGTGAAAACCACTACGCCATTGTGCCACCCTATATAAAGAACTGTAGAACTTTATTATAGATTACAAAAGAGCATTGATATTAACCTGACTTGAAACTGTACTACATTCAGAAAACAACACCACCCCAGTGGTATGCTGTAACATATTGTGTAATCCGTTATCATCACATCTAGACAGGAATGTCCCAAGCTGAGCCAGAGATCTTGATCTGTCCCTGACCTGCACCATGATGGAGAGACTATGCTGTAAACGCCATAGAGGGAAAGTGCTTTTCTTTCAAGTCCTACAACAGTGGATGCTGTTAAGGTTGGTGCGATTAAAACTATCACAACCAACTTTGAACTGGGTCAGTAGAAGGGCTGCACGATGTATTGTTTTTGCATCATCACCACGATGTGCGCATGTGCGATAGTCACATCACAGGGCATGCGATGTTTTCTCTTTTCTAGACCATGTCAACTTTTGTTTTGCTTCAGAAGAGCATCTCTGAACCGACTCCTTGCTCTGCTCTGCTCTCTCTCTCTCTGAGTAGTCAGCTCACAGTCAGCCCCACCCCATATGCACAGTGTTCCAGCTAGGTTGTTTAAACATGGCGCAGTGCCATGCCTTTCACGTGAGCACCATGCCTTTTTTTCATGTGCCATGCACTTTTAACTGCAACTTTGTTGTTATTTACACGCTATTTTTCTGCCTGCCATTATTTTCATGACCTGGGAAACCAGATCAGACGTTTAATCACAAGGAATTAATTTTTTTTCTTAACCGAATGTCACAGAACATATCAGCTTGCTTCTAGAGGCTTTTCCCTGCCTCCATGAACCCCGCTTGACCCTGGCAACTACATCTGCCCCCTTGGAACTTTTCCTTAGCTGGAGTTATTTTTTAACCGAACATCCATGCACAGTGAGCATCAGCTCGGCCTGTCTTCTGTGAAGAAGGTGCCTGGAGAGCAGTTGGGAGTTAGGTGCCGTGCTCAAGGGCACTTCAGTCATGAATGTGGAGGAAGGGAAGGTGCAGCTCACCCCCCCACCACCACACATTTTTCCTGCTGGTTAGGAATCGAACCAGCAACCAAAGCCGCTTCTCTAACCATAAGGCTCGGTCTGCCCACAAGACATCAGACAGAATGCAAGTTTTAACACCAAACTTTTTTGTTTGCGTTTGTGCATGTGTTTTGTCACTCGTGTTAATTCCGTAATCTGAATGAGGCTTCCATCCATAATGCTCTGTTTTAATGTGGAGAACAGACACATGGCCTCCTGGATCCCTTTTATATACCAGCAATCTTGCTTGTTCACAGATGAGCCCCTTTATTTTAGGGTATGACATGTTAGATCATTGACCTTGGTGAATCAACCTAATTCTTTCCAAATAGAGCTTTTCGAGTCATTTGATAAGAATTCTTGTATTTTTTAATATTGCAATATGTATTAAAATAATTTAGTTTTTTCAAATATCATGCAGCCCTACTAGGGGGTTAAAAATATTTTTTAAATAATTTTAATTTAAAACATTTTTTATTTGCACCAGATTGAAAAAATCTCGCTTATGTATGTAAACCATGGTATGGGAACATTGTGGATATACTTACTAAGAAAAGGCTTTATTCAGGGCTTTCAAATTGTTTTTGAGTAGCATTAGAACCACTAAAAGTAGCAGGAACCTTGTCCTCATGATGTCATCATTACCGTTGACCAACTTAAAAAAACACACAGAATATGACGCTGAATTGAGGAGCCATCATGAGAAAAATGTATTGTATTGAACCTGCCCTTAATATGTAAATACAACAAATCCAAGTGCTTTCTATTTTTGATTACTTTTTTACTCTTTTTTCTCTGTATATTTTACATGTAAGGGTATGTGGGGCAGTTTGGACCTGCGGGTTGTTTGGATTCTACCTTCTAAAACCAAATCTGCATTGCTGTGAGTTGTCTTTCCATAGTTGTATTATAGGAAGTGATGTCACAATCCATCTATGTGATTTCTGCAGACTTCCTGTCATTGTGGAGGAAATGGTGAGTGAAAACTTACTTTTTGATGAAATATTCTGTTTTACTGCATATACTTTGAGGGCAAATCTCTTCTGTTTTCTTTAAATGCTTGATCTTTGGCACATAAAGAGGTGAGATTCTGAATGTGGAAAATACCACTTGGCCAAATTTCCGGCATCAATTCTACTTTCAGATAAAACAAAAAATCTTGATGTGAATGCTGGGGGCAGACTGGACCTCACTCATTGGTGTACATTGGACCCAGGGTCCAAAGTGCCCCAGCATACCATCTCACTTGATACTTGAAATTACACTATTAAAAAGTGATTTTAACAAAGTTTTTCATACTTTTTAGATATATATCATCATGGTGAGGAACTACATGAAGAAAAGGCAGGAGGCGAAAACCTCCGAGACAGTGATGAAAGAATCTGTATATCACGTGTTGGCTGGAGAGGCTTTGAAAACAGTTTCTAAGAGTAGTGGGATTCCACAAACATCATTGAGACGCCACATATTCAAGACTAAGCCCAAAGGTGCAGAAAACATCAATTATAGCAAGTCTACTGTCAATCAAACGTGTTCGCAACTATGTGCACTATTTCTGTTTTTTTCTGTCTGTTCTGTTTTATTCATTGTTTTGTTTATTGTATAATATATATTACCATTAGTCAGTAGCTATATAAAACAGATTCACAAAAATGCATCATATGTTTCATGCTACTTAAGCATGGGTCCAAAGTGCCCCATGCCGAGTCTAATTTACCCCAACCATAGGGCAGTTTGGACTTTTAGAGAGCAAAATTTGTTTCAAGTTTCATGTTTCTTTTAGCTGCCTTATGTTCTTTGTCTTTCCCTCTCTAGATGTAAAATCTTTGGACATGCTCTGTCTAACTTGAAAACAAAGTTCTAATTATCTAATCAGTGGCTTGCTAAACTGAACAACTTAACTAGAACTGAGCGTGCTCTTTTGGACACACACACACACACACACACACACACACACACACCTTCCGAATAGCACATTTGCTCTGTCTGTTGAGAAAAACAGCTTGAGCAGTAAGTACAGTGACACCGGAACAACTATGTGATCAAATTTATTTTTATAATATAATATAATATGTGTGCGAGATGGCAGGAGGCACGTTGCATGTAGGAGATATGCAAATCTTTTTCTTTTGAAAACGAAATGAGTATACAGAAAACCCGCCGGTCGCCAGCTTAATTTGAAAGCCCTGAAAAATACTTTGCTACCAAGGTAGTGGAACATTTTTGACTTTGACTGTTTTTGGAAGGGTCGTTTGGGCAACTGGAACCACAAAAAATTTTGGTTTTGGCCTAGCCAACTAGCAGAGGAACAAAACAATTGAATATTATAAAAACGTAAATGTTATCCATAAGTGAAATATTATACAATTATACCCAAGACTGCTTTTGAGAAGGTTTATAGTGAGGTCTCTAATATCCAGGTGGGAAGAAACAACCAAACAAAAAACCTTGCGTTACACTGTCAGAAACTCTTTTCAAGAGTACAACATATAACCGCCATCAAGTAGCACTTCAGTGCAAAGGTGGTTTATTATTATGGAGTTCGGCGCTCAGTATTTACAGTTCAACAGAGTGCATGGAAGCCCAACAGTGTGAAAGGTCAGGGGAAAAAATTCTATACAATTACTTCAACAAGGAACTGAATTGAACTGAACCATTCTTAAAACTTCATGCCTTTTCTGTTTATAACTTTGGCCCAGTTCATGTCAATAACAAATCAAAATTTACTCTAAGTTGCACTTCAATAAAATCTAGCTGCCAAGAATACATCCGTGAACAGGCACGAGAAAGCCAGCCCGGGCCTGACAATCACAGTTCACTTACTAGAAACAAAAGATTAAAACGTTTCACTTAAATATTTGGTTCATGACTTAAGTGCTGGATTAAACATCGAGAAAACCTGAACACATATCACAGGTGCTTCCAAAAACTCTTCTTTAAGCTAAGAATCGGATTTACCAAATCTTTTTAACCCAATCTACTAAATACTTTTGTGTGGTAAAGTGTGTTATACCACAAAACAGAGGCTGTATGTAAATAAAACCTGACATACTGTTAAAATCTCAAAATCAGAAAGTGTTTATTAATGTTCTATAAAAACAGCAACAACCTAAGTTTATGAATGCTCTTAATCAAACACATCAAAAGGGAGATATTTAGCTTTCTATTATTCTGGAACCATAAATTTTGTTACGGTGTTGAATACCTGTGTTAGACGATGCTAGAGTGTCAAGTAACGAGGTTAAAATGCTCATTTTTAAGTTTTCTATCTGGGCTGTTTGAGCTGCCTGTAAACCCAAAGCAACGCTCCCCTCAACCCAATGCACAGCAATATCCCGCCTATCCCAGTCTGCCTCCAAGCACACTGAGCATGGAGGTTTCAGGTAACCAATCACAGCAGAGTAGGTACAGACAGCGAAAAGCCCACCAATGGTTGGAGTCAAGCCAAACAAGCCTTCCAGCCCACACATTCAAAATTAGTGTTTAAGGGGGAGGTGGGGAAGCAGCTTCCCGAAGAGCTGTGGAGTTTTTTGGATTAGGAATTTTACTTTGGTGCTCCATTGGTGTCCAAAATTTACATTTACTTATGGCATTTGGCAGATGCCCTTATCCAGAGCAACTTATATTTTAGCTCATTTGTTCAACTAAGCAGATGAGAGTTAAGGGCCTTACTCAAGTGCCCAACAGTGGCATACTGGTGAGACTAAGGCTTGAAACCCCACTGAGCCACCACTGCCCCCGAAATAAAAAACAAAGGTGTGAAAATGGGTATAAGATCTGACCTTGAAGTTTTCTATAGAAACAGTTTACAGAGACTTGTATATGGCAGAAAACAACAGAGGCCTGAAAAGGCATTTTCCACCATCGCAATTAAGTACTATGAAAACGAGTGAACTGAGTCCTGCTTCTTATTTTGTTCCCTTGGTACGCTATTCCTAAAGCTGTGACAGCAAGAGCTTTGAAAAAAATCGCTTGAGTTATTTTGTTATGTTTGTGAAGTGTTATAAGTGCAGAATTCACGACAGGAAGCATTTACTTGGATTTACTACTGGACTCCAAAGATAAGAAATGCTTTTAATATTTTTCATATTTTCACTTTTTGTCACTTCTACAAGCTTAAATAGCTTAAAAATAATAACAATATATAAACAATATAATAATAAAAATAAAAAAAACACGCTTATTGCTTTTTTTAGCGAGATCAAAACAATGTGATGTCATAAGCTTATTTTTGTTGCTGAAATCAGTGTTAACCCCCCTACATGTTTCATCAAAACCGTGAAGTAAATCTTAAACAACTGTCCTATACATTCTATTTAACTATTTTAATGTAACTTATGGACTTAGAATGGATTAAAAAGGTGATCACTTTACTGTTAAAAATAAATAAAATCCCGACCTCCTCCTGCGTGGTCATGAAAAGGTTTGAAACTAGAAGGCACTACGGGGAAAGAGAAATCTTCAAATGCATTCAGATACAGCCGGATTTTTGCTTTACTGGCAAGTACATTTGCATCTACATTATTGAGCAGACGCACTGTGTAACATGCGATGCAAACAGTGTAGATGTATGTGGTTAGTCAAAGTATGTACTTCTCTTAAACCATGAGGGGAAAAGCGAATATTTTCAATAACTAGATGAATAATGTGATTATGAGAACTTACCTTTATTTCCGATATGGTCCTATTACTCTCGATTTTAGAGTATTTGACAGTCACCCTCACATTCTCGGAAGGCATGTAACTGCATAACACAGCGGAAGTGTGTGTGACACGTCATTATTTTCTGTCGTTGTGTACATACGGTGTAGCAAACTTGCGTGAAGCATCATCAAATAAGGTGCTTGTACTTGGGTATGTTTGCCGTGCTAAGTGTTTTCGATAAGCAGACAACAGGTCCTCCAGCGTTTCGTTTCAAAAACAAGTGCGTAACTGTGTAACAATTATGGGATCTGTTCATGCAAAGGTTAGTGTTTTTAGCTGTACAGCTTTAGATTTCTTTTGTGCCATTTCGTGTGCAATGATCATTGCTAGGTTGGTTGATAAGTTCCTTTGTGGTTCGCGAGACGTGTGACACGATCCGTTATGCAGTTACGCTCTTTAAACCAGGCCATAAAACAACAACAGATCATTAAAATTAAATATTTCAGGATGACAAAAGAATTAGAACTTGTTTACTATGCTATGTAGCAATGAGATTGATTTATATGAAAGAAACCTCTCACTTATCCACCAAAGTTACCCCCTGACAGCGTTCCCGTTTTGAGACGCCATGTTAATTTGGATTTTATACCACTTTCATAAATAATTAATAGTAGATGTCACAGTCAACATTTTTCTTGTTTGTTGTGCTAAATCAACATCAAGATAAACCCTAGGAATGCTGTGCATTTAGTTGCCTGTTTTGGATAAAAAAGACTCTACTTCAACGTATTGAGCACTGTTCTACGGAAAATCGACTCAGGATTATATATCAAGTCAGTAAGTTGGAATCCCTTAGGTTTGTTTATATATATATATAAGATCTTGAGTCGATTTTCCGTAAACCAGTGCTCGATACGTCGAGGGATAAAATTGTAGTACCATTATTTTTTCCCACATACAATATATATATATATATAAACAGACACAATCTGATGGGTGAAAGAATTCACCCAAACCTCACATCAACCTCACAACAAAGGGACAATTTCTGGATGCATCATGTAGGTTAGGTTCATTTTGTATCGATGTTTATTGTTTAATACACACAATCGTACACTACTCTGTACTACTATCATTTATATGAGTAAATGAGGCAATATTATTTACCAACAGTTAATAACTACTTATGTATAATCTACTATATTGGTAACTATTATTAACTCTGCGTGGTGTGATATCGGGCAAGTCCAACTGGAAGACACCCCGGGGTCGACCCAGAAAAAGCTGGAAGGACTATGTCTTTCAGCTGGTCTGGGAACGCCTTGGAACACCTAAACAGATGGAGGAAGTGGCTGGGAAAAGGATGTCTGGACCTCACTGCTTAGGCTGCTGTCCCTGCGACCCGACCCCGGAACAAGCGGAAGATGATGATGATGAGGTTGATTTTTTGGATCATCCCCTTGTGAATAAATCAAATTATTTTTGGAAATATATTCACTGTTTTTGTTATAATTTATTAAGTGTCACTTGTAAAGTGTTTTCAATAAATTGAATTGTATTAATCATGTAAATCTTTGTCATCTCAATCATTAGATTGAAACTTTATTTAACCATGGGTAAGTGACCTTGACCTACTTTTTTTCTTCTTACAAGAAGGCTCGTGCTAAAACTTTTTACAATTCTGAGCAGGTCAGACCCTAAGCAAAAAAATTATATATAATTTAACCATACTGAATCTACTTTAAAAATCACCAAAATTGGCACTAACAAGTAAACCCCTTGTTCCTCTGTGTGTTTTCTGTCATACTCAAACATAATCAAATGTCTGATACTGAACATATATTAAAAAATAAATAAATAAAGAGTTTACAAAGCTGGCTTTATAGTTGTTGATCAAATATAGTTTTAAGTTACATGTTTTATTCAACATTTTTGGAAGGAGCCTTCACTGTGTCAATACTTTGTATCTGCCTTCTTCTACCAGTTTCTCAAGAAAAAACAATGTTTTTGGAAAATCACCACACAACTCAAATAAGTATAACTTAAATTCAATCATATCAGATGTTGAGTAAGAAAAGAAGAATTGAATAAACGCTTTAACCGATCTAAGTGCACGGTCTCCTGTACATGACATAAGTGCATTTATGGCATGTCCAAATCCACTTTTGCTAATTCAAACGCAAAAAAAAGAGGTCACAGCAACATGCACATGGATCAAAATGGTTGCATTTACTGTCTTGATTAATCACGGGTGTGTTTTGGGTGTAAAAAATGCAATAATAAATAATAAAGTGATAACAGTGTGATAACAAAATAAAGTGTCTCCACCAATTCCATTTAAGAACCAGGTGCACTTGAACCTTGGGTGATTTACCAGGGAGTAGAAAAGAGAACTTACCTGCAGAGGCAACAGATAAATGCGCCAATAAACCACAAATAACAGTGAAGTCCTACACTATGGACTTCAAACCAGGTATTTGTTGGTAGGTGGCACAATTGCTTTCTGCTGCCTCAGGATAGCACCGCACCTGACTACACCTCATTTTACGAGCAACCATGCATACTCAAGCAAGTGAATTTGCTACTTAAACAACATGGGCACTGAGCTGGACAATTAGAAACATGCATCGGTCTCAAGCTAGTGTCACGAGATGTTCTACACAGTCATGAGTTCATTCAAATCTTCATTCATTCATTCATTCATTTTCTGAACCGCTTATTCCTAATTAGGGTCGCGGGGAGGCTGGCGCCCATCTCAG
>JAQMYF010000012.1:19456626-19469942 GCA_030014195.1 Neosilurus mollespiculum | reverse complement strand
ATATATGCATATGCATGCCTTTGGGGATTCACTGCATGAGATATTTTCAGGATTTTCTGCAATATTTTCAAAGTAAAGTAATGCTTTGTAATTCCTGCATTGCTGCCAGCATCCATGTTAGTAAATGAACCTGCTGCTCTGAATCTCTCTCTCTCACACACACACACACACACACACACACACACACACACAGCAGTGTGTAAATCTGTAGAACTGTTTAAAACTAACTCAAACTCCTTGCTCTGTTTACACAGCAAACACACACACACTCCACATTAACGCCCGAATAACTTTGATACCAAAAAGCCCAAACAAATCACGCGCACTTTCCCCAAACAAACAAACAAATAAATCAGAGCGCGCGCCGGTGCACACCTCTCACTTTACTCTTAACTCCTTCTTTAAAAGCGTGAGCTGGTTATCGTTACATCATCATCATCATTATCATTATTATTATTATTATTATTATTATTATTATTATCATCTTACCAGAGAAAAAGTGGAAATCCTCCCGAACTATGCGCGTGTGGGTGTGTTTACTGAGCTCGAGCCCAAAAACGCTGTCTCTCCTCCTCAGCAAGCCAAACCCACTAACTGTCTGTGCACACACACACACACACACACACGCAACAGAGAGAGAGAGAGAGAGAGAGAGAGAGAGAGAGAGAGAGAGAGAGAGTATGGAAAGCCACAAGTGACAAAACATCTGAAAATGCGCCTGAGACAGCCGTGGTGACGTCATCCAGCTCCAGGAACTCCCAGGAATCTGTCCATTCATTCATTCATTCAGTTTCTGAACCACTTATTCCTAATTAAGGTCGCGGGGAGGCTGGCGCCCATCTCAGCCGACTCTTTGCGAAGGCGGGGTACACCCTGGACAGCTCGCCAGGCCATCGCAGGGCCGGAATCTATCCAGTAAAAACAAATGCATGCTTTCATTGTGCGTTGATTATGCACCTGACTTCAGCTGCATGGGCTGCTGTGGTGATCTTGGTGCGGCAAGCTGGACGGTCCAGGACAGGCATCTCCCATGTGTTGATGTCAACACCCAGGTCTTTGAGGGACGCTTTAAGGCTTTGTAACATTTCTTTTGCCTCACTGACTGGGCACTTGCCCTGACACAGTTCACCGTACAGCTGCTGCTCAGGCAATCGGCTGTCTTCAGCAATTATAGTACATTTGAAGCCTATCCTGAGAATATCGGGCATGAAGGAATACACTTTGGATGGCACCACCAGTCAGTCCCATGGCACACACACACACACATACACTTATGGGGCAATTAAAACTGTTGTTGGTAAACTTTTAACTACATACATAAACAGTTATGTTGGTTGAAATTGTCTTTACACCCCAACAGCAATCAATAACATATGAGATCTGAAAAAGGTTAGAAAACAAAAACATAATCTGTGACCGCTGTAATCCTGTAAAAATGCCTACCAATCACTGCTCCCAGTTCACTGAGAAATATCCAAAGTCTCCTGTATCTAACTGTTTGTGTGTGACCTACTGTGCTCAAACCAGTAGTAAGAACAGAGCTCATGCGTGTGGATGGGGGGCGTGGCTTTGGAAGAACCTCTGAGGGCAGGGGAGGATTTAGCCAGAGCCCCAAAGAAAAAAAAATCCTAGCTTTCCAGATTACCAACACCAGCTTTAAGTATAGGCAGTCCACCTATTGGCACATTTTTGCAATGTAAAAGGAAATCAGAGAACCCAAACAAAACCCACATAAAACATGGGAAATACAAAAAGCTCCACACAAATATTAACCCAGGCTCAGGATTGAACCAGACCCCATTTCATCATTTCCCATTCAACTAGTTTATTGTTATTCCTCTTTGTAGCCCTATATTTAACAGATATAACCCGATATGCATTTTTTTTTTCAGGATCATGGTCCTACATATTACAGTAATGCATGATACACTGTACTACACTAATGCAATATATGCCAAAATTACACACATGCAAAATGTACACTATATACATATAAGAATGCACAGTAAGTAGTAGAAGGGACAACAAAACAGGAGGAGAAACTGATGGGACAAACTAGAAGAAAAAGCAAAGTCGTGATTAGTCCAAATTGGTGTTGGGAAGGGTCTTAAATAGTTCTGGTGGGTGTTAATTAGACCATATGGATGATGGGGAAAGTCATGATTAGTCAAGATAGATGTTGATTAAGGTCTTGAAAAATCCTGGTAAATGTTGGTTAAGTACTTGATTAGTCCTTCTGGGTGTTGGTGAGGATATTCATTTGTCAAGATGGATGCTGAAAGGGTCGTGATTAGTCCCTGTGAGTGTTGATTATGGT
The DNA here is from genome assembly GCA_030014195.1 of Neosilurus mollespiculum. NCBI lineage: Eukaryota > Metazoa > Chordata > Actinopteri > Siluriformes > Plotosidae > Neosilurus > Neosilurus mollespiculum. The sequence goes on along the minus strand of JAQMYF010000012.1, from coordinate 19,467,625 downwards.
CTTAATTAGTCCTGGTGGACATTGATGGATGTTGGAAAGAGTCTTGAGTAGTCCCAGTGGATGTTGGTTAGGGTCTTAATTAGTCCTGGTAAATGTTGTTGAGGGTTTTGATTAGTTCAGGTGAATGTTGGTAAGGGTCTTGATTAGTCCTAAGAAATTGCTGGTAAGGGTTTTGTTTAGCTCAGGTGGGGGTTTGGAAGGGTCTTGATAGGTCCTGGTGGGTGTTGGTAACAGTTTTGATTGGTCCTGTTTTTATTGGGAAGGATCTTCCTTAGACCTGATGGGTGTTGGAAAGCAGCAGTATTTGGCATATTTTGTATCAGTGACAAACCTTTTGTAGAATTTGGTGGTTGTGGCACAAATCCTCTGGTACTTTTTACCCCATTGAGTCAATACTCTTGATGACCTTGAGGATGCAGTGATTGTTGTAGGAAGCATTGATTGTTGCCAGAATGACCCAAGGGATCTCTTCAGTGGTTCTCACAGTCCATTAAAGGGTCTTGTATCAGAGATGGTGCAGGTCCTGGTCATCTGGTCTCTACTGGAGTCAGGGAAATTTGGAGAAGTGAGGTTGGGAAAAATTTGTCCTCATCCTCTAAAGGAAATTAAAACACCTCTGTGTATTCTTGGCAAGGCTGGCAGTGTAAGTGTCCAAATATCAGGACTAAAAACAAAAACTAACAGACTCAAGAACAGCTTTTACCCTCAAGCTGTTAAACATGCAACCGCACCACCACCACCGTCACACACACTGACTGAATAACCATCATTCAGACCATCTTCTTGGAGCGTGCAATATTACTCTTTAAGTGCAATACTCATATTTAAGTGCAATACTCATGTTTAAGTGCAATACTCATGTTTAGAGCAGGTCTCAAACATCAAATAACACCATACAACATTTTAGCATCATGCACCTTATGATTAAAAAGCTCTACCTCTCACCCTGTGTATACAATGCACCTTTGATATATCATGCACCCTTCTGTGTATGTCTCTAAATGTGTGAATATGTGGATAAATGTATGTGTTTGCATATACAGGATATATGTATGTATATGTGTACATATAGGTATGTGTATATATGTGTATGAAGGTATATGCACATATATAGGTTAGTGTAGTTACCTTAGTTGTCTTTTGTGTACTTTTTTATAACTGCTGCTAAACAGCGAGCTGCTAAACTGATTTTCATTGTTCATGCAACAGTTGACAATAACGATCTCTTTATGGTGCTTCTGACTCCTAAGTCTGCACATGAGAGACTGTAGAGAGAGCTAAAAGCACCATGTTCTGTAATCACAAAACCTCCAACTGCACAATACTTCTCTTTTTGTTTGTTGAGAAATGGATTGTTGTCTTTATGCCAGGCTGCAAGCTGCTCCACCTCCTCCTGTATGCTGAATGTCACTCGACTTGATGAGGCCCACAACTACTGTAGCATCATCAGCAAACTTGATGATGTGGTTTTAGTCATGCTCTGTGCCACAGTCATGAGTCAGCAATTCATTTTCATTTTCAAGCTGCATGCTTCAGAGACAATGGGAAGTCATAATAGGACGTGAGCATGTGCGTATAGCCACACCCTGGAACAGCAGAAGATTTACCACTAGAGGGAGTATATTAACTCTATAACTCAATCACTCACTGCTCGGAATACGCTCATCACTCTAACTCATTTGTTCCTTTGCTGAACCTCTTACTCCTATTAGGGTTCCTTGGAGGCTAGACTGTGCTCAGCTGACTGTGGGCAAAGGTGGGGTATACTCTGAACAGTTCATCAGACCACTACAGGGCCAACACACATACAGCAATTCACACTTACACCTAGGGGCAATTTGGAACTTTGAAAGGAAACCGGAGTACCCAAAGAAATGTAACCCCACACAGATATGCCCTTATCCAAGCTCAAACCCAGGGCCTTCTTGCTGTGAGCCGAACATGCTAAACACTACACCACTGTGCCGAATATGTGTTGCTACAGGGAATATAATACTTCAATAACTCAATCACTCATGACTTATATTACACTCATTACTCACTCATTTGCTGAACCGCTTACTCTTATTAGGGTCACAGGGAGGCTGGAGCCTATCTCAGCCAACTCTGGGCAGAGGCAGGTTACACACTGAACAGCTTGCCGGACAATTGCAGGGCCAACACACACAATCATTAACACTCACATTCATACCAAGGGGCAATTTGGAACCCCAATTAAACCAATGTCCATGTCTTTGAATCCGTCAGGAAACCAGAGTACCCAGAGGAAACCCACACATGCAGAGGAACATGCAAATTCCACACTTAAACGTCCTTGCCAAGCCCAGGACTCAAAACCATGACCTTCTTGCCCTGAGGCGGACGAACTAATCACAACACCACATCATAATCACATCGACATAATCGATGCAAATTATTCTACATGATCTACTGTTGCTCTAAACATACTATTAAGAGTACCGGTATTGGTCATTCTTACAGCATAATTCGTCCATCCATCCATTTTCTGAACCGCTTAATCCTAATTAGGGTCACGGGAAGGCTGGCACCCATCTCTGCCGATTCTGGGCGCGGGCAGAGTACACCCTGGACAGCTTGCCAGGCCATCACAGGGCAGAAACACACTCATCCAGCCTACTCTTGACAAAAATCAGCAATGGTTCTTTTACATGCCTCTCACCACAGACAATGAGATACATGGCCGGCATTTGATAACCCAGTTAGCTGCACTGGGGGCAGCATAATTCGTGCGTAATGTAATACGTTTAAATGATACAGAGCTTATTTTAACATAAATGACCATAAAAAGCATTATTCTGGGGATTTTTATCCTGTGGATTACAAGCGGGGGGTGAACCAATGTGGAACAACCACTTTTTCCCAGAAGTGCCGTGAAGCAGCGCAAGTAAACAAGCAGTGAGCAACATTTTAGGTGATACAACTCTTCGCATACTAAAGGCTCTTACCTTTTACGGGTTCGTTGTGGTGAGATGCTGCTCCTGTCCGTTGTCAAACTTGAACTTTTTATGAAGGAATTCCGTAGGAATAGCGTTCGGTTTTAGACATAAAAGCTGATAGCAGGTCCGGTTGAAGTGGTCTTCTCAGACTATGGAATTGCGACCGAAAGGAAACGTTTTCAGAGTACAGCCTGGGCCAATGTTATGTCATGTTTTCCGCAATTTCTGTGCATGTTCTTTGTGAAGCTGTCTGCTTTGCACTCTGCCATTTTCCTGGTGACACAGCTCAGCACTGGCTGAAAATGTGTTATCTTAGACTGGTGTCTGCTGTAAGCAGCCCAGCCAACAAAACAACAAATTCACATCACTACCAGGGCTGGAACAGCCAATGAAGAATGCAACATGTCATGTCTCTGTACATACCTAGTAATAGTAGCAGTGTGGCAGCACTCAGGCATACCTGCCAAGAAGCAAGGACTGACATTGCCTGATGTAACCGTTGCTGTCATATGTGATAGTTTTAAAGAGCTAGTAATACAAATTCACCCCAGGTACCCTTTAAGTCTAGTAAATGTAGAGCACAGCACATAGGATTCAATGTGCTTAATGTTTTAAATTGGCAACAATCTCAAATTTATATTGATGTCCTAATTCTAATACACAGTTTCATACCAGAAAAAGTTTAACACAGGACAATGAGCATGAACAATACTCAGGGCAGTATTATAGATTACAAAAAGAAGGATTATTATTATTATTTTTGTAATAAAAGTATTACTGCACCTGGAGAGAAGAGCTAAAATCAGATTTGGCATGCACCTGCACTGCAAGATATTAGAGATGTAAAACAGCTTCCTTATACTTACTAATGAGAAACATAGATGTGGTACACTCAGAATGGCTTGCTTAAACAGAAGCACACACAGACAGAATAATGCTGCTCATATTAATATCATAAAAAGTTTCCACTGAGATCTCACACTGCTTTCTGCTGTACTCAGCAGGGAAGATATTTGAACAGTGTTTCTGAGGATGTGATTATTTTTTTTTTTTTGCGATGTCTGCACATTAAAAGGAAAAAGCTGCTGGATTTACTGTCCAAACGTTATTTTAAAAAAGACCCCTGCTGGCTTGATACTGGTTATTAGGTGTTCCAAGGTAAAGTTCAAGAATATACAAGAAAACTGGTATTTTTTCACTTTGACTCCACCTGTTTTGTTCCTTGTTTCCTTTTTTAAAGAGTAACTCACAGTTTGTAAAGAAGTAATGCCATGTCAATGCCAAAAAAACTTCCAAACTTCAGTGAACAACAGCCTGCAATAGGGCCACTGCATCACCCATTAAGCCCCACTGCATGTCCATGATCACTCTCACGTCTTACTTGTTCCTAATTTGCACAGTATCTAAGTTCCAGTAACTGTGCTTGTGTTTGTCAAGATTTTTTTTTTATATATATATATATATATATATATATATATATATATTTTTTTTTTTTTTTGTATTCATTATTCAATTCATGTTCATACTTCTTGTTTTCGTTGTGATGGCTTGTTTATGCTGTCTTTGTTAAAAAAATTGCACATTCGCAATCCCTTTATGGCCTCATTTCATGATATGGTCAGTAAACTATTCTAACTTTTTAACTGTTTAATTGTTATATTCTGGTCGGATTCATAGTGGGCCTGGAACCTATTGCAGGAAGACTGGATATGAGGAGAGAATATGCACTAGATGGGAGGCCAGTGCCTCACACATTCATACTCTTATCCACATTAAGGAGACTTATCTAAGCCAGCTTCTTTACTGGGATGTATTTGGGATGTTGGAAGAAAATGAGAGAAACCCATTGTGGCAGCAAGAGCGTGATGAGGCACACTGGACAAGAAGTCAGGCAATACCCGTAAGCTAAGGAGTCCCTTCCACTAGGATCCTGTGAGACATGGCTGGTTGTTTGTCCTGTATCCACACCTGCCCACAAGAGTAAACACAATAAGGCTGCCATAGTACTGAGTTTATGCTCACTGGCTACTATGTATTGTTGACTTGCATGATGATGGGCACCAATCAAAAAACAAAAACAAACAAAACAAAAAAAAAAAACAAGGGCGACACGGTGGCACAGTGGTTAGCACGTCCACCTCACAGCAAGAAGGCCTGGGTTCAATTCGTGGGAAAATTCAGAAAATGAATGAATGAAAACCAAACCGGATTTATTATTAACAAAACTGATGGTCAAGATTAGAATCAGCACCTCCAAGTCTGAGGCCATGGATGTCTGGACCTCACTGCTTAGGCTGCTGCTCCCACAACCCACCTCCGGAACAAGTGGAAGAAGATGAAGATGAAGATAAAGATGAAAACTGAACCCCCCATCACAAACTTGACAGAACATAAACTCGTTAGACCGACACTTAAACTAAAAAGGCTGGTGATACAAATGAAAGCAGAAATCAGCTAGAGCAAGAAAAGGCACTGAAAAGCAACCACGGGCTCAGACCCCTATCAATAGAAACATTTATTGGGTGTTCTGCTATTAGGCAGTGCCTAGATCTATATATTATGCAGTAATGGTAAAACATATATATATATATATATATATATATATATGCTGCAAAATTTCAGATTACTTGGTAATATTTTATTTTCCACAAAAAACCCTCCTATGCAACAGAGCAAATTATACTCACATAGAAAAAACGTGAAATTCCGATTTATTCAGAGTACGACCAGACCCCAGACATGCTCTGAATCATCAGACATCATTATCAGAATCAGTCACCCGGCAGCCTATCAGGATTGTTTACGACATGATTCAGCGTAATAACAGAGCCCTGGCCTGACCACAACACGCATAAGATTTTTCTGGTAAGTAGCCAGTGAAATTGTCCTAACTTTATGTACTGTATATGTGATAGAAATACAGCATCTCTTTACTAGGCTTTAAAATTCCAGTCACAATCCGAGGTAGAGGTAAGAATACAGGAAGACATGATTCACTAAAGACATCCATCTTTAAAGTCAAAACAGAAGCTTACAATGCCCACAAGAAGCTCTGCAAACATGGTTGAGAGAAATCTTATAGCAACCAGTGATAAATTCTATCAAAAGGAAGAGATACAGGAAGAAGCAGAACTCCAGATTGTTAAAGAAAGAAGAGTGAGGTTAAAAACGCAGGCAGAGTCATTAATAGCAGGAACACTTGAGGTTATGACTTCTGGTCTTAAAACTGAAGAGAAAACATCAATCTCAGTCCAAAGGAGAAAAAACAAAGAGATCTAAAAAGAAAGAAATAAAGAATTGTTCACAGTGACATAAACTATTCTGCAGATGCAAGCAACATAACACACAATCTCCATTGTGCAAAAGACACTAGGAGTGCAATTAATACACGCAAATACAAAAAAGCTGAAATAGCCAAAAAAAAACAAAAAAAAAAACAACTACAGACTTCTGAAAAGAATTAATTTAAACAAATTAAGAGAGAATGTCTTTTTAAAGAGTTCGCTTAGTTCCAGAGGTTTAGGAAGGAAAAGAATGATCTTGAAAAATAAGGTGAGTTTCAATTTCTATTTAAAGTATTAAATTAAAAGTACAAGAAAACAATCACAAATGAGAGCAAGGTCTAAAACATGTCTAATTATAAGTTGTGAGAAAGTTTTAGGCAGTATTGTAATGTGCTGTTTTTTATTATATTCACAATCAGCAATGACATGCTTAGATTGGTTCCATCTGCTACTAGGATATCAGCCCATGTACCGTGAGTGCAGCATAATTCGACAAACCTACTCTACTTCATTTATTCATTCAGTTGGTGACCCGTTTAATCCTACTATTGTTGTGGTGAGGCTGGCACTTATCCCAGCTGACTCTGATTAATGGCAGGGTACACCCTGAACAGCTTACCAATCCATCAAATTGCCAACACACACAACTATTTACACTCACACTTGCACCTAGGGGCAATCTGGAACAGCCAATAAGCCTAATATGCATGTATGATCATGTAATTGAAATACCTGGAGGAAACCCACACAAGTACAGGAGAATATGCAAACTCCACAAAGAAATGCCCTCCCCGAGCCTGGAACTTGAACCCAGGACCTTCTTGTTGTGACCTGGGGTGATTTGGAACAGCCAATTAACCTACTGTGAATGTTTTTGGACTGAGGTTTTGCCTTGAGGAAACCCATGCAAGCACGGGGAGAACATGCAAACGCCACACAGAACCGCCCGAGCTGGAAATTGAACCCAGGACCTTCTTGCTGTGAGGTGGATGTGTTAACCACTATGCCCCCGTGGCACCCACCAAAGGAATGTTTACTTTAATTTTCTTTTACATTGTACCTCCATCATGTCTTGGTACTTATCATTTTGCTGACACCAAATAATTACTCAGTAATGTGCATAAACAACAGGTCTGCATTATTTCTCCATATTCAGAATCCCACTGTGTTTCATTATAGTGCTCTGCACCACCTACACAGGTTATGTATTGCAAGTGGCATTTAAATTAGTGGAAGCAATATATGGTCTATTGAACACTCTTATCTTCATCAGTGCTGCACACGAGCGGACTGAGTAAGGCATAATGGTTGCACTGAAATGGTTTTACAGGGCAGTGAACTATGATTTGTTTAAGAGCTGATGAACACGATAATGTAGGCACAAGCTTTCTGTCTGTGTAATTGCAGCTTCGATTTTACAGAGTATACTAAAGAGGAAAGAAAATGAGGAATCCTTGCTTACAGATTAAAAATGCAGTTTATAATGTTTCTGCAGAACAGAGTCAGGGGGCAAAGACAACGGGGTCAGCTGGGGGGTAATTGAAATTGACTTCTTACAATCTCTGGAAGAAAAATGGGCAGGAAGTTGATCAGAAGATATCATAAAGAGGTTCAGACACATACACCAATCGGCCATAACAGTAACACCACCTCTCTGGTCTGTGTCTAGGCAGCCCCATACACAGTAAGCTGCAACTTTCATCCCACTCCTTGACGGGTGTGACTAGATTATCAGTTTTATTCACATCACCGGTCAGTGTTCAGAAGGTTTTTCATGTTTTGATTTATCTGTGTATTTGCTTTATTTTTAGTTTTTTTATCTTTTAAAACATCACAACGTCATCATGGCACAGAGGCATACTGAACATGTGCAGAACATTTCAGGAGCAGAAGACAATCTGATTAAGCGTTTACATGACAATTATTTCCCTGTCAAATGGATTACCAGAGGTCTACACTACCTCTTTTATTCATTCATCATTCATTCCACTTATCCTGTTAGAGGGGTGGAACATAAAAGCAGAAAATAAAAACAATTTCCCACATTCCAGTTTTAAAAAATCAGACAGTGACAATTGATCATAAATTGTTAATCAAAATAAATCAAAAACTAGTCATTTTGTTTTAAAATTGGTGCTACAGGAAATGTGTTGTTATATAGAAAAACCACAGGTATAGACTTGAGCATGGGCTCCAATCCTATCCACAAAGAACTGATGTGGCTGCAGGCTTTCATTACACTTTCACTTGTTTAGTCAGTTCATCTTATTCTCCAAGTAATTACCAAGACTTTTTTCAGTTTGAGTGTAATGACATCCTGCAGCCACACTGGTCCTTTGTGGATAAAGGTGTGTTCACACGATATCGATCATGATCCCGATTTGAGTCGATCATATTGTTATTTCAGTGTTAGTCTGATGTTTTATCCAATTGTGTTTGAATATGTACTGATGTTCACCGATTGTTACCTGATCTGATGTTATTACGTATTATTACTTTATTATTAATATGTATTATTAATACGTATTATTAATACATATTAACTATTTGTTTAATTCGATGTTATTATGATGTTTCATTTTGATCTTATTACTATCTGTACTGATGTCACTCTGATTTGTACCAATGTTTTGTGATGTGTCTCCAATATTGTAAAAAAAAAAACCCAGAGCAAAAAAAAAAAAACACACACACACACAAAACCCCCCCAAATTTTTCAACACTCCCAGAATATTTCACTCCCAACACTCCCAGAATATATGAGTAGCATAAACGTATTTCAAGGAGACTGGACACAGTCAGATTTCGGTGTGCCATTTTGGGCCGGACAGATGCACTGCTTTGGGGTGCAACGAGAGAAACAAAACAACGAGGGAACATGGAATAACATTTCACAAGTAATATTTCACACTGTGCCATAATTTTAGGTGATTATTCATTTGATAATAGATCATTTATCAACTAATATAAGCTGAGAATGGCATGGGCCAAGGCTATGATTTCTGGTCCATGTTCATAACCGATGTGTGTTTGGATAATAATATATCAGAAGTCCCAAAGCGAAGTGAGAGCATGTACCATCTCTTGGTGCCCCGAAATAGGGGTGGTCTCGTTATCCCTTCTTCGGGCACACATTTTACTTCTGGGCGCTGAAAGAGCAGCTCATGTACGTGCATTCTGTTCATGCCATTTGTTCAAAAACACAGATCACATACATGTTCAAGGCGCAGTATGGTCCATGCAATCCTTTCACTTTGGGACAGCACACTGTCAATACAAAAGATTGTATTGACAATCATTTTTCTGCACTCATTGAGCCGCTGGTAACTGTGTACTATAACCTCAGGCAGCACCACATTGCTAAGATATAATCACAGCGACATCAAAGTCTATCAGTGAGCCATAAATAAAATAAAACAATTATGTTCAAAGGTCATTGAATTCAAGTGTTCATAGATGTTTAGTTTAATATTTATCTACTGTAAATTTGCTGTAAATAAGCTTATTTTTTTTTATCTCCGAGCCAATATGGCGGCCAAATTTGCATACAGTGCTACACAGCGCCCGTTCTCCTTAAGTCTATTTCTATGGTGAGGACATGGTGGGGTGGTTAGTTTTCATGGTAGAAGGCCCTCCGCTGGCATGGAGGTGAAATGTCTTGGGTGGTTGTGATACTAAACTCAATCAGAAAATGGAAAACTGTTAAACTGTTTCTTTTTGTTAAAATTTTTTTAGAAAAGCCTTCTTTTACTTATGATTATTGACTTAGATTAGTTGCAAAAGAGACTCATAAAAGTTTCAGCTTAGTGGCTAAAATTCTATCAGCAGGATGTGTGCAAGTTCAAACCCTTTTTTCCAAATTATCGGGTCCTTATGAAAGCCCAGAATCTCTCAAATGCTCAACAGTGTGCCTCAACTGTATACGGTTTGCCTTGTAAATCCTTTTGGATAAAAGTGTCTGCCAGGTGAATAAATTAAATGCAGTGCTGTACGGTCACGGAATCATTAGAGATTCCACCTGACAGCTCAGATAGGATTTTTTTTTTCCTCAAAGAAAACTGAGTGCTTATAAAATACAACTGGGATCTAAGCGATAAAAAGGCCTGGTAACTCACCTGCAAGAGAACAGACAGGGGATATGATCTGCTCTCATCTGAAAGCTGTCCAGCTGCAGGTGCTCATGAAAATAATTCATGAAGCTGAAAGGAACGCTGATAATCACTTAAGGCTCAGTATTTTAGAAGAGGAATGCTACAAGCTGCACCTGAGTCTTACCAAGCATCACTAGAGCTCAGATTGCTCAGAGGAGACCAAATACCATTTGGTTATTACTGAAATCATGATACTTAGTGAAAGTGGAATGAATACCTTGTTGATACTCTCGTGATGATTTTTGACAAAAAAGTACAGCGCCTTGGAAGCCCTGGAAAATTTGTAGGAGAAGGCATGAAAACATTTACGATTCTTCCACTGATGATTAGGAGCATATGAGGGGCATATTTTGTTACAGTTTATGAGTAATTCATTTTCCAAACCACTTCATCCTACTAGAGTCGAGGGGAGACTGGAGCTCATCCCAGCCGACTTTGGATGAAGGCAAGGCACACCCTGAATAGTTCACCAATCTATAGCAGGGTCAACTTCCACACACAAACATTCACACTCACACTCACTCCTAGCGGCAATCTGATAAAGCCAGCTAGTGTAATAAGCATGTCTTAGGTCTGTGGGAGGAAACCAGAGTATTTTTAAAAGAAC
>JAQMYF010000012.1:19435040-19452306 GCA_030014195.1 Neosilurus mollespiculum | reverse complement strand
CCACAAAAAAAAAAAAAAAAAAAAAAACAACAACAACAACAAAAAAAAAAAAACAACAACAAAAAATGTAAAAAAAATGAGATGAGGTCATGTTTTGGTTTATGCATGTCAGAATGGTCCCTTCATCTTCCTTATGACCTTAAATCATACCCTGAGCATTATCCCTGATTTTGTTTTTTATTTTGCAAAAACATTCATGTCATTTTTTTTCTAAAACAGCTTTTTATTGATTACACCATTCTGGTTCTCAGCCCTTCCTATGTAGAATAAAATTTCTGTACATATGTAAAATTTCCCTCATCATCTCATTCATTTGCCAAACTGCTTAATCCTATTATTGTCGTGGGGAGGCTGAAGGCTCGGGTGTAAAAGCCCAACAGACTTTACCTTACCTTTACCTTTCTGCTGTGAGGTGGACATGCTAACCACTACGCCACCATGCCGCCCTATGTAAAATCTGTGGTAACATAATACCAGATAAAGTTAAAATGCAGGGTTAAAATCCAGCTATGAAATCCTCTGTAATGATTGTGTATATAACAGCTATCAAGTGTTTCAAACTTTATGTTGGAGTTTTATATTGGAGTTTTATGTGTATGTTGAGTGTTGTGGCTGTAGAGTATTATATTCAGCTTACAACTCACAATCAAAAACTGCTAGCACCGTGTTGTAAAGTGAGTAAGTAGGAAAATAAATCTGGTGGCCCAGAATTGCAGGGTTATCTGGGACATTAAGAGTGTCCTTACAAGGGGGAGGAGATAGAGAGGACTTTTCAAAAGCACAACATGCAAAACCTTTTCCTAATCTTGTGAAACAGCTCAATTCTATTCTCTCTGGTAGAAAAAATAAGTTTAATTTCTCAGTCATTTGCCGAACCGCTTAATCCCACTAGAGCCTCAGGAAGGCTGGATCCTATCTCTCGTCAGGGTACACAATCATCACAGGTCCAACACACACACACACACACACACACACACACACACACACACACACACACACACATACACACACACAGAACCATTCACACTCACACCTAGGGGCAATTTGGTACAGCCGGTTAGCCTAATGTGCATGTCTTTGGACTGTAAGAAACCGGAGTACCAGAAGAAAACCCACGCAAGCACTTGGAGAGCATGCCAACTCCACACAGAAATGCCTGAGCCCTGGACTCGAACCCAGGATCTTGCTGTGAGGATAGGTTTTAGCGGTCTGGAAAATGTACTAATCACTCCTCCACTGTGGTGCCAGTATAATTTCTGTGATTCAGAGCAGAAACTGAGCTTTCAGTTTACTGGTTGGCCTTCCTTGAGCCACCTGTGGTGGTACTTACCACTGCATTCCAGGAACACCCCAAAAGACCTGCCGTATAGATAAATAATTCCACTTGTTTAGCCATCACAACGTTGCCCGTAACAAGGTCAATCAAATCCTTTTACTTGCCCATGTTTCCTGCTTCCAGCACATCAACTTCGAGAAGTAACTGTTCACCTTCTGACTAATGCATACCAATGCTTTGCAGGTACCAATGTAATGAGATAATCAATGTTATTTACTTCAGCTGTCAGTGGTTACAATGTTGTTAATGTCATAGTGGATCAGTTTAACATAGCTAAGGGGGTGATCACACTAGAGGTGTGGCTGTTGCTTTTCATTCCTAAAATGTTCTCAAATTTGTCTTGCGACACTCGTGGCATCTCCTTTTGGTTGTGAACTCATCACAAAAAAATTCAAACATGTTGGAAATTTCCACGAATGGTGCAAAACGAGGCTCTGATGCAGAATAGCCTCAGACTCTTCTCAAACAGTTCACATGTGTCATGAGGTCACAAAGTTGGCGTTTTCCTTGCAAATTATTAGTTTTTTATTCGCAAGGAAAAGCAACAAGCTGGGGACTTCAGTGAAAAATTCAGTGCATGTGTGACCATTATTAATCCCTGAGCAAATGTATAAAACATATCAAAAAGTTCTAGGTAAATTATTTTAGTATAGAAGGACATGATGTAATAATGGGGAAATATGAAGACTGTAAATGTGCAGCTGTCAATGTCAGAGATGAAGTTGCCAGAAAACTGCTGACTGTGTTAATGTATTTGTCCTATGCATAAAACATAATTAATGTACATAGAGAAGGATGCTGGTAAAGACTACCTCACTCGAACTTGCTCACTCACTCACTCACTCACTCATTTGCTGAACCACTTAATCCTAGTAGGGTTGGGGGAGGCTGGTGCCTCTCACAGCCAACACTGGGCAAAGGCGGGGTACCCTCTGAACAGCTCGCCAGACCACCGTAGGGCAACATACACACAACCATTTACACTTACACTCACACCAAGGGTCAATTTGGAGAAGCCGATTTGCCTAATGTGCAGGTCTTTGTACTGTGGAAGGAAACTGGAGTATCCAGAAGAAACCCACAGAAGCATGGGGAGAACATGCAAACTCCACACAGAAATCCCAGAACCCAGGACTTAAACCCAGGACCTTCTTGCTGTGAGGCAGACATGCTAACCACTATGCCACCATGCTGGCCAAGGTTAATATAGCTAATAAATAATTAAATATTTCAAAAATTCTAGACAAAGGAATTTCTGCACAAACTTCAACCCTCTCTTGGAAAAAAAATTAAGTTGTAAACACAGGAATAAAATGTTTTGAATGCTCACTTTTATTACATTTACATTTACTCATATCTCACTTTATTTATGATTTCTGGGTGATTTATAGAAAAAATTATATTATTCACGAAATACTGTATGGAATCCAACACCAAATTTTTCCTAACAAAGTCTTCACAGAACAAGAAACATATTCAGTTCTATGCTTACTGTGTTCATTCTGCTCTTGTCCATGTTATACATACTGTTTGATGCTATCTGCCATTTAAAATTTGAAGAAAACATATCATCTTACACAACAATGAGATTTGGTCAATTTGGTGACACATCCATTATGCTGATAAATTGCTCTGTGTGTGACACGTGTAAAACTTGAGGTTTTTCTGATTTGAGTGAACTGTGTTCCAGAGGTGAAACACATACAAATGTGTAAATTAATACTGATACAAATTGACCCACTGATGCTGTACTCACATAGGGAGTATGCACAAATGCTAGGGGCTTCATCTATTCATAGGAGGCGCCACTAATGAGGAAAGATTTGAATGATTAAAGTCTATTATTTACTAAACGCTTTTTTAATCCTAAAATTTTAAATTATCCTCCGAACAAAAAAAGATACAAGAATGACAACAACAGTAAAAATTAACAAAGAACCCAACATCATAAAGCCTATTAAATGATCATGATTTATATCATGTAAACTATTAACAATTATTCAGTGAAGGGGACTAATCAATTCAGTGACATTCACCGAGCCGAGGTGAATAATTGTTTTAGTAAATACTAAACTGGAACATAAAAAGCAAACTAAATCAAGATCTTTATAATTTATTTCTTACATATTTTAAGCATGACAGATGCATTTTAGTGCAAGTAGAACATAAGCATATGGGGTAACAACATCTTTTAAATCTTATTTGAACTTTAAGTATAAACCACTCAAAAAATGAGAAAAGGAAATGAAATGAAATTGTGATGGTTTATTTATTTTATTTTAAAATGTGAAAATGATCATGCCATCTGCTCCATCATAATGCTTACGCATTCTTCATGAAGGAATCTTTTGAAACTTTTGAAAGAAATAAAATACTGACTACCTTTAAAAATGTGAAGGTCGTATTGCATAGCATCCGTCATATTTTTTGACAGCATTTTGTTGAATTTTTAAGATTTCCGAGTTATTGTCTTCAGCAAACCATAAATGTTTGTCAACTAATTCGATTCAAGCTTTAGCCAATCACTATATTGTCTAGTATCCCCAAATAGCCAACCAATGAGATTGCACCATTCCCATGTGGTATATACTAATTATCAATATTTTCTAATATTTTATTTCACTAATTACATAAAAAGTAGTCTACTTAAAAGGTAGACCTTTTTTTTTTTTTTTACTAAGTAATGCACTTTTTTTTTTGCATAAATAGCATAATTAACATGTATAAAATTATAGTTTAGAATGAGTTTTAAACCCACAGACATGCAATACTGAAATTCTGTTTCCTGTATCTCAAAACTGCAGATGAACATAATTTTAATACACTTTTTATAAATTTTATATATTTAATTTAATAACACGCCCTGCGATGGCCTGGCGAGCTGACCAGGGTGTATTCCGCCCTCACCCAGAGTCGGCTGAGATGGGTGCCAGCCTCCCCGCGACCCTAATTAAGTGGCTTAGAAAATGAATGAATTAATAATTTATAACACATAAATTTACAAAACATTGGAGTATACATTTAGCTAGGAATGCTATGCATGGTAAGAAATATATTACCTAAAAGGTAGCATACAGTATTAACACAAAATGGTAAATTCATTTCAGATATACATTCTAAAAATACAAACCGAATATAAGGTTCAAGTTTTTGGTTGAATTTCACCTTGAAACTTTAGAAGGCGAATCCTAAAACTTAATCAAAGAAATGATTCTGCTTGTCCATGATGGCCGTTCCTAGAACATTACATTCTCTGTCATTTTTATAGATAAAAACAGACTTGAAATATTGTTTTAATAAAATTATTTAGTGCTTCTAGTGTACAACTTTTTTGTCATACAAATCAGCACAATAAAAATCAGGTTTACTATTTTTTTTAAAGCTGTGTCAGATGAAAAATATTTTTTTCCGTTACACTTATGGATTGCAGTAAATCCTGCACAGACACAAGGTGGCAGATTTCAACCAATGAGCTGACAAAGAGTGCAATCCAGTTCTGTAATATTTCCCCATGTATGATATAGAGAAAGTAAAGTAAATAAGATGGTGTACGTACACTGAGATGCAACAAATACATAACTGTAAAAGTGGTACAGATTCTTCATTAGTGTAAACATTTACAGTAGATAACACAGTATTTATCTCTCATGTATGATGTGTTGATGGCAAGTGGAAAACTTGCAGTGTTGTATGTTTCTTGAGATTTTTATCATCTATAAACGGAAATATTTTTTAATAGGAAATTGCATTGACCAGCTTCAACTGAAATAGTCTCATTAATTGAAGTAGATCCAGGATTCCCGACATAGTCTTCAGATCCATCTGACTGAGATCAGGATAAAGTGGCTAAAAAACTCAAATGAGTTAATAAGTTAATGTTCTAAAAGCCAGCATATCTACTACACATCTGGTGTAAAATATTGGTCAAAGGTTACCAAAGGGGTCGGCAGTTTGGCGTCGTGGTTAGCATGTCCGCCTTACAGCAAGAAGGTCCTGGCTTCGAGTCTTGGGCTCAGTGAGGGTATTTCTGTGTAGAGTTCTCGCTGTGCTTGCGTGGGTTTCCTTCAGGTACTCCAGATTCCTCAAACAGTCCAAAGACATTTACATTAGTCTAACTGGCTGTTCCAGATTTCTCCTAGGTGTGAGTGTGGGTGTGAATGATTTTTTTGTGTGTGTTGGCCCTGCAATGGATTGGTGAGCTGTTTAGGGTGTACCACCACCCAGAGTCAACCGAGATAGACTCCAGCCTCCCCATGACCCTAGTAGGATTAAGTGGTGCACACGAATGGATGGATTGATGGGTTACCAAGGGTGTTCCCCCTCACCCTCACAGTTCCTCTTGAGCCATTAATTAACTATGTGATAGCATGTGCTACTAAATCTGCAGTAACACGGTCATTAAATCCATTTTCAGAACTTTGAAACATACCTTTCTCAAGGCTTCATTGAATTATTTATAAGCCATTTGTCTCCTGACCCTCTAAGTGAATTTTACTTGGAACTTCCTGATTGGAAGGCTTCTACCTTCCAGTCGAACTCCTGTGCTGCTTGTTTGCAGTGAAAAAAGGGGGTTTATTGTCTGGTTGCAGCTGATAAACTGGTACGTTATAGGCACTGAAGCAAAAAAGATCTGTAGCACTGATTAGATTTAATCTCAGAAAACTAACCAATAGCTTGCTAAAAATAAAATAAAAAAATTAAAAAATGTAAAGGAAAAGGAAAAGTCATGGTGAGACAGAATATCCACCATCACATCAGCTGAAATTTAAATAAAGAATAGTGCGATAAAAGAAAATGTTTTACAATAAATCCATCTTATTGTTGTTTGGATGATTTTTAAAAATAATTCAATATAAGAAAATCTGCGATGGCCTGGCGAGCTGTCCAGGGTGTAACCCGCCCTCGCCCAGAGTCGGCTGAGATGGGCGCCAGCCTCCCCGCGACCCTAAGTAGGAATAAGCGGTTCAGAAGATGAATGAATGAATGAATATAAGAAAATAGCAGCTACATAATACAAAAATCAATTATGCATATAATGTATATTGCATCTATAACAGTTTTTCACTGAAAAAAGCTTGACAGCACTGAATATCGCTGGATATTGAGCCTGAGGTGAATAAGTTTTAGTATATTCTACATTGGAACATAAGAGCAAACTAAAATGAGATTTGAATGGATTGGACATTTCTAAAGCGTGGCAGTGGTCTCACACACACACACACACACACACACACACACACACACACACACACACTACATGATGGCATATTTTGAAACTCATTTAAAGGCACAGTGTGTAACATTTTGGAGGATCTCACAAATTAAGTAAAAGATCAGTAAAAAAAAAAAGCACTCAGAGAGCACAGACCTCCATCAAGGCCGTTGAGTACCCCTTATGGTATTGTAAGAAATGCAGCATTTTTATTTGAGCCCTACATTATTTGAGCCCTACAATGCAAATGTGCAGCCAGTTATATGATTGCATTGGCCTGCCTTCAATAAGAGGCCTTGCACTCGAATGAGGAAGTATTAATATTTGAATTATTTTTGTGATAATTGTCCTAAAATTTGTACAGAACGGTAAAGGAATGAGATTACACCATCAAATGCAAGCCTGGAAGTTATGCTTCGTTATGGTCCGGATACAGTAACACACATTTAAAAATTCCCTGCAGCCAGACAATAATCTGGATCACCGCCAAAATTTTATCAATTGTTCCTTGAATCACTTCTGACTCACCCTGAAAATTTCGTCAAAATCTGTTCATAAGTTTTTAAGTAATGTTGCTAACAGACAAACAAACAAACAAACAAACAAACCAATGCCGGTGGAGGTAATAAGTTTTTATTAATCTATAATCATTTAAAAAATGTTTCAGAGCCTTAGTTTCAGAGAATATTCTGTTTACATCAACATGGGGAGCAGGTCCTCTCTCATGTTTCTACGATATCCCAGAACCACACAAGCTTGTGGGGTTAGTAATGAAATTTTTATTGGCTGCAATCTGATCCCCCACCACTAGATGCTGCTAGATAATGCTAAATCTTACACACTGTACCTTTAAAGTTTGAAAAGTGTTTTTGCTTTGTAGATACTTCGGCCATATTGCATCGTTTTCATCATATTTTTTGGGGCAGCATTCTGTTGAATTTCTAGGATTTCAATGTTAGTGAACCCAACAAACCGTGACTGGTTGTGTGCCATTTAGATTTAAATATTACCTGAAATTTGCAAGGTGCCATAAATTTTCATTAGTATATTCTACACATTAATGGCATTTTTGATAGGTCCGCTATCTTGGGAAATACAGGTTTTTTTTCTGAGTGGAAAATGTTTGCATCAAAACAGTGGACACTTACAGTTTGTAACAGTCACGTGAAGTGGGAGGTGTGATCATTATTACGCTTAAAAATGCAAAAATTATTCAAAATCTGATTTTAGTTTGTTGCTCAGCAACATCCACATTGCCTTCATTGCCCAATCATCAATTATACTGAGATAGCAAACCAGCCAGATCGTGCCATTCCCATGCATTGTGTATTTAATACATATATACGGTATATATTGCACCTGTGATGGTCTGGCATGCTGTTCAGGGTCCAGAGTCAGCCGAGATAGGCTCCAGCATCCCTGCTACCCAAGGAGTATTAAGCGGTTTGGTGAGTGAGTGGGTGACTGTATATATTGCTAAATTTAATAAAAAGTGTAGAATCATTGATTGCACCAGCCACAGTGGCGCAGAGTCAGTCAGATTTTTTTATATACTGTATAAAAATATATACTTATATACTATCAAGATGCAGTTACATGCTCCAAAAACAGTATTTATTATTGTTCTATGACATAAATCATTTTGTACAAGGGTTATTCAAAAAAAAAAAAAAAAATCACCCTAATGGTAATACAAGTATAATGGGGAAGCATGATAACCACAGTGCTTTTACATAAGAACAATTCAAACTGATTATAACGTTGCATTAATCCATTGAAGATGAATTCATTCCCATATCGTCTTTAGAGGATTGATACCCACATCAAAGCATCAAAGCTAACCAGAGAGAGAGAGAGAGAGAGAGAGAGAGATCAGATGGAAAACTCTTTTCTCATCATGTCTGGCCCAGCATCATGATGGAAGGGAGGAAGTGTGAAAACTGTGTGCATAGTATTTTAATCCCTTCTTAAAGAAAATGAGAAGGAAGTGATTTTCCAATCTCATAAGTGCTATTGACTCTCAGGCTGAGACAGAAATCCTGTTAATAAGGACTCAGCTGAAGCAACAGATCATAAGCGGCTCCAGACTTCTGGTTAAATCAGGGTATCACAGAGAGTAACTGTCATATTACAAACAGAAACAAGGAAAGAACTGGACTGAGTCACACATGCAGCCAGAATACATGTATCATCTCTAGTCTGTGGCCTTTACCCCTTATTATTATTATTATTAATATTTATTTATTTATTTATTTATTTTTAAACACTGAGCAATCGAAGGTTAAGGGCCTTGCTTAAGGGCCCACCAGTGGCATCTTTGTGGTAGTGGGACTTGAAGCCCCAGCCTACACATCAATAACCCAGAGCCTTAACCGCTGAACCACCAAAGTCCTCTGAAAAGATAATAAAAATGTGTTCGGACAAAAATTATCTTAGAGTCTTAACCCCAGTGTCCTAAACAAGAGTCGCTTAGAAATTACTTGTTGTTTTCTACGGAAACATTATACTTGTTTTATGCTCCTATTCTATACTGTTGAATGGTCTGTTCTGATTGGTCATAAAAAATTAATGGAAAAATCACAGGTTTATATTAATCTGCTTGTTTGAAATGTATGTAAGGAATATCCAGTTTCAGTGCTTTGCAACAGTCAGGATTATATTAAATTTAGGTTTAAATCACTGTAAGGTCTCACATGATTCTATTTAATACATATAGAAGCAGTTTCCCCAGACAGGGTTTAAATAAGGCCAAGAGTAGGCCTTAATCTAGAATGTTCATCGTGGCTCAATAAATTTCATTCTGAAACACAGACTAATTAGAGATTACTAACACCTGGACTAAGGAGTCTTAATTTAAAGCCCATAGTCTGAATTAGTTAGGTGGCCTTCACACTATAAGGAACTGAAGAACCGGACATGAAAGAATTGCAAAAGTCAGAATCCACACAAATATTCACAAAATTCCTGACGAATTGATTCCTGCGTGTTGGACAAAATGAACTAACAACAAATGAAACAAAATCAAAACAAACTTCAGCGTATGGCAGCAAATGCCAAAATATTGTCGATATGGTGGCATTTGCTGGGCCAATTTGTTATGATGTGAAGGCCGCTTTAGATTTTGGTTGCCTATAAAATATGGAATGGACTCATGTAAGCCCAAAATTGTATAGAACTGGACAGGAAAATATAAACAAAACAAAACAAAATGTATGGCAGCAGAAAAGAGAGTACAATCAAAAAAGCTTTACTGAGCATGAGAGAACTCTTTTAAAAGTTAAAGTCTCAAGACACCCCATCAATGAAGATAAACAGCACACATCTGCTGTGGATACAATGACCTCATGGAAATCCATCTGTAATGAATTCAGTGTAAATGAACAAATGCCTACAAGAACAATACAACAACTTTATGGTAAAGAATTGTCAGCTTCATGACTTTGTTAGGTGTATCACCTTTATTTCTTTTTAGTCATAACAATGCTATTGCAGTATTTACTGAATACAGGTTTTGTGGAAGAACTGTTGATGAGGCCTGAAGAGAGAGGTTTAAAGTGGTGATGTACATTCAACTAAAGATAATGACCAGCTGGATGAATTACCTAAAGGCAAAGCTTTTAATTTACTTTGGTTCATCTATGTTTCAACCCTTACCTATGGTTATGAGATTTGGGTAGTGTCCAAAAAAGCAAGATCGCGGATACAAGCAGCCAAAATGAGTTTCCTTCTGGGAATCTGGGTTCAGCCTTAGAGATATTGAGAGGAGCTCCATGCTACTCCTCCACATCAAAAGGAGTCAGTTGAGGTGGTTCAGGTATCTGATTAGAATGCCTCCTGGTTGCCTCCCTTTAGAGGTATTCTGAGGACGTCCAACTGGGAGGATGCCCCGGGGCAAACCCAGAACATGCTGGAGGAATTATATATCCTGTCTGGCCTTGGAACACCTTGGGATTTACTAGGAGGAGTTGAAGAGTGTCAGTGGGGAGAGACATGGCTGGGTTTCCCTCCTGGACCGGTTGCCTCCGTGACCCGACTACAGATAAGATGGACTGATGAATGTATTACTATCAGGAGTAATAGAGAACCAGCAACCTTTGGAGGATGTACCAGATGATGACCATCTACACTGTATCCATGCTGTTTCAGGTAGATGTGACAACAGCTCTTGCAATGATGACAATGCAGAATCTTCTGAAGTGTTTTCGGAAGGCACTGAAAAGGACTCTTCCATACACCAAACATGTGCTCCACTAGACTACTACTCATTGTACTGCCTTTGCTCATTTGTTGAGAAGTTCAAGTATAGTGGATACAAAAATCTCCTTTAAATATACCCACTGTAACAAAGCAAGACTCTATTGTGATCGCCTCTTTCAAACTGAGCATACAGACATGAGTTAAGGAAAATCCTGGAACCATGAGTTTTACCTTTTCAACATGCACCAATGTTTAAATGTTTAAACTGTTTAACTGGGGAGTGCGTACACCTTGGACATATGAAAAACCAGTTCTTACGGTTCCTGTACTCCTCCCTGGGTATATATGGGTTCCGTCTATGAAGCCTATGACTCCTGGGAAGTTCTCATATTCATAGAATTGTACATTGTAGTTATTCTTGGTTGCAGCATCAGAGAAGTTTATGTAATGTCTTCTCAATTCAAAAATAACCATGCATAATCTGTGAATGAGTTTACATACTATTGGTTTACTAACACCACATAGATCCCCAGTTTCTCGTTGAAAGGTGCCACATGCCAAAAACCGTTAAGATATGAGTACCTACAGACAAACTGGTACTGGCCTTACTCTTTGGTTAATGGATGAAAGCATTTACTTAATGCATTCAAAAATTATCTCTTTAACTAATTTTATCAGAACATTGCAATGGGTCACTTCTGTTAGCAAGATCTTGTCTAATTGGTGGTATTTGTCTATCTGCATTGATATACTCCGTAATTTAAATCTCAATTTAATGCTAGAGTAGCGCTAATCTTCCTTCGGGAAATCACTTTAGTTTACTTAGGACTAGACTGAATCTAGGTCTATTTTTAACCATGACCAAGAAAACAGATTTTTGATAGTCTGCCTTTAAAGGCTGTTTAAATCTAGGACTATACTTAACCTCCCTCTGAAAAACCACCTGTAGAGAATACACTGATCAGCCATAACATTAAAAACAGTTTAAGCACAGTTTGGGGCAGAAAGTGATCAGTAAGTTCTCGAATGTATTGGTTGATATGTTTGAAGCAGGAAAAATGAGCAAGCATAAGGATCTGAGTGACTTTGACAAGGACCACATTGTGATAGCTAATTGACTGGGTCTATTCATCTCCAAGACGACAAGTCTTTTTGGGTGTTACTGGTATGCAGTGATAAATACCTACCAAACATGGTCCAAGGAAGAACACCAGTGAACTGGCAGCAGTGTTATTTGTGCCCAAGGCTCACTGATGTGCGTGGGTGATAAGCGTAGACTAATACATCTGGTCTGAACCCACAGAAGAGCTACTGTAGCACAAACTGTTGTTAATTGTGGATATTATAAAAATGAGTGAGAACACTATGTATGGGGCTGCCTAGCCACAGACCAGCCAGGTGGGTTTAATATTTTGGCCAACTGGTGTACAGTTCAGTTGCTCATATTGGCATTGCTCATATTCAGAACTAATTGGATATGAACAAAACTCACTCGAGACTGAAAGGCATACCAAAAACACCTGATAATGAGCTGGGAAAATGTATTCCATTGTGGAAAATGATAAACACACTGCCTTAACAGCAAACATATATTCTATATTTTAAAAAGACATTAAACTGTAGTATAGGTATTCAGCTGAGTGCCTGCAGTGTGATGCTACACTATTAAAAGACATGTTCTGGGTACAAAATAGCACTTTCTCTATCAACAGAGTTAAAGGAATGCGTGAAAGAGCATGGTTCTGATTTCAACAGGTATCTTGTCAGAGTAAAATAGAAAATGGCAAGATTATGTCAGCTTGTCAGGTCTTGGAAAAGTTCCTTATGCTGTTCTGTTCCAAAAATGGCCCTGAGTGATATCGGGATCTATCTAGCATGCCCCTATTACATGAAATTTCTCCACTGAATGTCATTCTACAATTCAGATCCATCCCTCGCTCCCACATTCTCCTGTGTATCAACTCGGAATAGTCCTAGACACATGAAAACAAAACATGTATAGACGCACACATATGCATATAACACTCGTACAGTTAAAGATATTTGCCATATAATGGCACCATAATAGACTCTGCACAGTCATTTCCTCTTCCACCTAATGTCTCGCCATAAAACTGTTGTTTATTTCTGGAATGGTTTTGCTTTTCTATATTTCCCTGGAGCAATCTAATACCTGTGAGGCCTTGAAGAACCACCAAGCGAGATGTCACCATAGCCATGTAATTTATGTAGCGCAGATGACCTAAAAAAAAAAAAAAAAAAAAAAAAAAAGCCCCTAAATTGGCCCCATGCCAGACATGTCCTGAACAGACTGAGGAGGAAAAGTTAATGCAGCTTCATTCACCCTGGATTGAAATGAAACACAGCTAGAGTATCGAGTCCTTGGACTCTTGGAAGTGCTATTTTCCCTGGAAGTCAAGTTTGCAGACGACAGCTCGTATTTTACAAGACAGCTTCACAAACAAGCTTCAACAAAGAGAAAATGCTACCTCGATGACTCTGTCCGTGTTGGTTTGTGGGTTGAGAAACTGCTGATTTCTGGAGGCTTTTATGCCAAAGACAAAAATACTAGAAGGAGGAAACACACTCATACCTTGCTGAGTGGTGTAAATGGACGTCCGACAGTAAGCAGCATTTTGTTCATCTCTGTTTCTCGTCTCTTTCCTGACCCTTCCTTGTCAGGCAACACAAATTCAATCTGACAGAAAGTTTTGTGTATGCATAAAAAAACATAAAACAGCCTCCACCGGGAAATAGCACCTGCTGATTGTACGGTTGTTATGTGCTGGACATGCATTTCGTTTCGAACTCTTGCATTCCTTGTTCTATAATAGCTAGTTCACATTCACTAATGTCTGGTGGACCCAACTCGCTGCCAGATTACTACCGGACATGCAGTGGGTGAACCAGAGGTATGCCAGACATAGACTGCATGTTCAGCGGACTATTACTGACAAGGAACGCATGGGAACTAATGAATTATGAATTAATGAATGACGGACAGAGGACAAACTGATGACTTCGGGACAAGTATAGTATAACTACCATACATTTAACAGGTCTTTACCATATATGTTCTTGTGTACTGTGTACTTCTTGAGCAGTTGGATGTCAGTTTACACTATCCAGACTGACAGGATAGCAGAAGGTGGAAAAATGCCATTGCCAGGATGTCCTGACAACCTAGCCAATGCTTTTCTGTTTGGAGACTCTTTAAAAATCTTTAAAATGACGTGATACCATTTAAGAGTTACCAATATATGCAAACCAGCAGAGTGAGGGGCTGGGGATCGATAGTGTTGCTCACTTACACTCGCACTCACTATTTAGTTTTATGTCCATCGAAATACAGGGGAGTCGGTGAGTCTGACGGCACATGCTAACGCATAGTCAATAGCTTTCTCTTCCACAGGACTTTATCTCAGGTGTATTAGGCATCAAGGCCCCACTCCTTTATGACCTGCAGGGGTTGGCCCCTTTTATTGTGCCTATCACTTGATATCAAGTATTATAAATAATAAATATAAATTATATTAATTATATTATTAATAAATTATAATAATTAGAAATATCGCAATTTCTGCTGCATATTTTTCTTATTTAAAAAAAGCACGAGACATATCTACTGAAACTTTTTCCACTGACTCGCAAACTGAGACTAGACATCACTGTTTACTGTGGTCGGATTGTGTAGTGAGAATTTGATTAGGGGGATTCCCATTATATTACAAATCCAAAAGCAATAAATCGACAGCAGAAGTGTGGCAGTCATTTGATCTGGAAATTGATTATTAAATCAGAAGTTGAATGGTAAAATATTAAAAAATGTTTTTTTTTTGTTTTTTTTTTTGCAGAAAATGTAAAACTGGTTTTGTTTCGCTGTTGGAGTTTGCATTTTCTCCTTGTGCTTGTGTGGGTTTCCTCAGGGTGCTCTGTTTTCATCCGACAGTCCAAAAACATGCGCATTAGGTAAACTTGCTACTCTAAATGGCCCATCAGTGTGAATGTGAGTGGGAATGGATGTTTGTGTCTGTGTTTGCCTTGGAATAGATTGGAGACCTGTTCAGGGTGTAATCCCACCTCTCACCTGATGTCAGCCCGAATTGGCTCCAGCTACCCTTGTGACCCTGACGGATAACGGTACAGATAATGGCTGGACACCCCATCATCATCAAAATCATCATCATTATCAGCACTAGCAGCATCAATCCATCTGTTGCTTCCTGTTTGAGTATGTCAGAGTGTCTCCAGTCTCTTGTGTGCTCAGACATTTTCAGTGCTTGGCACCCTCTACTGCCCCTATCAAGAGTCAGGGCAAAAGTAAAAGAAAGTGGTATTACTTTAAAAACATGCCTTAATAAACATAATAAATAACTGTACAAACAATCAGATCAGAATGACAGGATTTGCTTAAAAGGAAGTCACATATTAATGTGGGAATTTTTCTGTCATAGCTATCCTGCCATGAAGAGCTTTTAGTTAGCTAATTGGTTAGTTTGTGTGTTGGACACAAGAAATACACTAAAATGTGCAGGGCTAAGAACCTCTGGATTCGATGAATGTCCATTTCACTTATTGTGATATAATAATATAAAGTGATTGTTTACAGTACCACATTCATTAAAATGTGGTGGCACAGTGCCATAGTGGTTAGCATGTTTGCCTCAGAGCAAGGTCCAGGGTTCGGGTCCCAGCTCAATGAAGGAATTTCTTGTGTGGGTGTTTCCCTGCGATAGCTGCGTAGGTTGGCTGAGATAGGCTCCAGCCTCCTTGTGACCATAGTGAGAATAAGTGGTTTGGCAAATTAATGAATAAGTGAATATATTTATTAAACTGCGTTCCCTACACAAAGAAGTAACTACACAGCAGACAACAAGGCAAGACTACAAAAATCTTCGTCATTTTGTTAAAATTATATTTATATTTTTGCAAAGTTGTTAAGGTGTACTATTGGATAGAAAAGAACCTCTATTTTAAAATCATGAGATAAAGTAAATGCAGCAAAATACTGATGTAGCATTTGAGTACTGGAGGCACGACACAACACAGTGTGGTTTATCAAGGGTCCTCCAACAATCATAGTTCATAGCAGGGGTCAATCAGTTTGCAGACCTCATCAGACAAGAACTATCCATAATCTTATTCCAGGAAACTCTTGTGAAGATCAGAACAGGTACCACACTGTAACATGGCTCCTATGCATGTCATAAGCATATAGATTAAGATTAAGATAGACTATTGAGAAATTTGAATTAAGTTTACAGCTTATGGCCGCAGTTTGTCTGTGGGGTATATCTGTGTATTTTATGATATCTATGTCCTTATCTCCATATCATCCCAGACATACTGGCTGCCTGACCTTCTGAACATTGCAATATAGCTGATTAAGTAGTGGTTAAGTTCAAATTTTTAAAAATACAAATTATACTAACAGTCACTAAAAACTTTGAGAGAGAAAGTGTGCACATCTCTACTTATGTGTGTATGTGTGTGTGTGTGTGTGTGTGTGTGTGTGTTTGGGGGGTGGTGGTTGGGATTATACCCTGTGGCTTTATTGATGATCGTACTCGAGCACTTGAGAAAATGATGAGTTGTCATTTTGTCACGCTTCATTGCACATATGTAGGTCACTTTGTAATAGTGGACCAAACGCAGTTTCAGCGAAACACAATGTGTATCTGCACAATTATAGGAGTGGTTTGGAAAGCCTATATAAAGGCTCAAAAATGCCCACTGTTGTTAGTCTAGTGCACGTCATAATGCCACGTCTCACATGGGCAACGTCTCCAGGCAATGGGTAAGGTGAAGGAAGGGTCGAGCTACAGTGAGACAGCGAGATGTATGGACTGTACACAACCCACCATCAGAAACCTGATTGACCCCCACAACATGACAGGGTCAGTTGACGACAGGCCACGTCCAGGGCGAGAGAGAGCGACGAGTCCCGAACAGGATCGCTACATCTGATTTCAGCACTTGCGAGACCGGTTTCATCGTGCTAGCTAGCAACATAGCAATAAGCCTGTCTGTTGTATTATGAAAAAAAAAATTTCTTCAAATACTTTAATTCACTTTATTGACAAACTGCAAGTACATGCAGCTTTTTTTTTAATATATATATATATATATAATTTAAACAAAAATATACATAGAAGTGACATGTATCAGAGTACATACAACTAACATAACTTTTGCATCAGCTTCGTCTCCCTGTTAGCTTTCTTACAAGACACTTCCAAGTACCTAGTAGCAAGGATAATTATCACGTATCCCATACTGCCTACTTATATATTTTGTATGAATATTCTGAAAATATTTTGAATTAATAATAAAACAATGGGAGGCACGGTGGCATAGTGGGTAGCATGTCCGCCTTATTGTAAGAATGTCCTGGGGCCTCATGTACAAAGACTTGCGTGGAATTCTTACTGAAAATGGCGTACGCTTAAATCCAGAAAACGTCATACGCACAAAAAAATTCAGATGTATGAATCTGTGCGAACGCATGAATCCAAGCACAT
>JAQMYF010000012.1:19346470-19381098 GCA_030014195.1 Neosilurus mollespiculum | reverse complement strand
TTTCACACTTTTTTGTCAAGTATATAATTCCACATGTGTTAATTCATAGTTTTGATGCCTTCAGTGTGAATCTACAAGTTTCATAGTCATGAAAAGAAAGGAAACTCATTGAATGAGAAGGTGTGTCCAAACTTTTGGTCTGTGCTGTATATATATCCGATAGTTACATGAATGTCACCTTAAATGTTTTTTGTTTTTTGTTTTTTTTTTTGTTTTAAACTGAAAATAAAAGTGAATATCTGTTCTCAGAAAACATTGGCTTCTAATTGGATTTCTAATTCATTCAAAATAAGTGCTTGTTTTTGAATGGTGGAAAGACAACAAGTAATTCTTGGTATTCTTCTATGAGCAGTCTTTTCCATTATTGACATTGGATAAGTTGAAAAGGTTGAAATATCTTAATTGAATGATAAAACAATTCTGGAATTTGACCTTTGCAAGATATGGAGAATTATTCAGATCTCGGAGGGTGGTATCAACCTTAGGCCTCTAAAAACCCTGAGTCTGAATAATTATTCATGTCATTCTATGCCTTATTCAATAATTGCTATTATTCATTCATGAGATTTCCTTTTCTTCTGATTGGTGGAGAGCCATGAAATGGCTGGGATAAGTGAATTATTGCATCATGGCCATGGGAAAATTTGAATGCTTACTGTACGACTGGCATTTGCAACACAGTAACATGAAAATATTTTTTAAAATATTTTCAAAATAATAATAAAACAATTATAGTATTCGGCTTTTGTATAATAGAGAATTATCTCGGCAGATAACAACCCCTCAACCAAATGATTTTCTATATCACACTTCGTGTCATTTAATAAGTGCTTAATGTATTTTGGCTTTGATTAAAAAGGAACACCGAAGAACTCTAGAAGGTTTAGGTTTGTGTATTCATCACCTAGCCTTTAAGGATGGACTGATTTCGATTATTTGTTTATTTCTAGGAGATCTTCAGAATTATTGCTGAAATATATGCATGGTATCTAGACATACAGGCATCACATAACAATGGTATACTTTTTCACCACATTTCTCCAAAGGGAAAAAAGGTTGCTGGAATGTACACTATATGTTCTGTCTATGTGAGTGACAGACCAACTCTAGCTGCTCCTTTTTGGGTTAGTGCAATGGCGTGAGGTGACTTACCTTGCTCTTTTTGTTTTCTGGAGCTTGAATCGGTGTGAAACCTGAAGGAACTCAAGGCAAAGTACTTTCTCTTTTGTACTTTCTTCTTAGTTATAATAAATAATAATAACACTAAAATCATTCATCATATTAAATGCTTAACCTTCCACTTTCCAACCGCAAAAAGTTGAATTTATTTACTGAGGATTTCAGTTAATTCCCTGTTATTCACTGAGTTACTATCTGAGTCAGTTGGCCAAGTTGCCGTCATGCTCTCTTTCACCATATTCTAATCATCAGCAGTCTATTTGACCACCGTGTAAGCTTAGAACAGACTCTAATTAGCTTGTGCTATGAGCACTGAGTCATTTCCCATCTACTATCAAAGCATGTGCTGTTGGAGGAGTAGTATCAGTCATAACTGATTTTATTGACCAAGCTATCATTTACAGTAATTGCTCACACAGCCTTGATTTTCACAAGAAAAAAAAAATAACAAAATGGAAAAATACAGAAGGCAATAATTTAGTAGTCTGTTAATAGTGCTATCAGTATTGAAAGTACCAGGATTTTAGTATTAATTGCTAATAAATAATAATAGCAGCTTCTCATGGAATTTCTGAACCACTTTATCCTTTATTTGGGTCACATGGAGGCCGTTATGTTTAAGTATTGATTTTCCTCTCGATTTGCACTGGGGTTGTTAGACCACTTTGAATGTGAAGATGAGACAGTACCAGGCCTGTTCCAGGTGGGCTAACTCTAGGACCCTGTTGTGAGGTGGAAGTGCTAATTGCTATGCCACCGAGCCACCCAATCTAATCTTCTTCTAGTTTATAATAATTTACAAATACAATACAATACAATACAATACTAGTAATTTGTTTTAGGTTTTTATCTGATTTGTTAAGCTTTGTTAAGAATGTAGAATGGGCGGGAAGAACAAGTGTCTCGCGGGCTGCGTGTGTGTGTGTGTGTGTGTGTGTGTGTGTGAGAGAGAGAGAGAGGGAGAGAGAGAGAGAGAGAGAGAGAGAGAGAGAAATGACGAGTATCTGCGCGCTTTTTAAAGTGCTGTCACACTGCATGTGTTTGTGTGTGTGTTTGTGTGTGTGTGTGTGTGTGTGCATGTGTGTGTGACCTGCACGTGCACACAGATCAAACTGGCAGTTACTGACAGTTTTAAACTACATTTTAAACTGAAGAAATGTCCATATTTCCCATAGCAATGAGCTAAGAATTTGGTGACTGTGATATAAATTATTTCACTGTACTGTAAAAAGTGTAGAGTGAAAATTATGGGAGTAGGAGTGAGTAAAAAAAAACTTTTTCCAAGTTAATCATGCACTCTAGCCCAGAACATTCCATGCAATAGACACCCATTATAAATACACAAACAGATTCCAAAATCCTAATGACACTTGATCAAAGATTAAGAAAAAAACATAAAAGGAAGTAAAAAGCCGTTTTGACCATCGGAATGTCGACTGCAGTGTCTATGTTTTAAAAGATAAACCAAGTTCCTATGTGAAAGTGTGGCTTCTTGGCAAGGCATCAAAGTAAGGTGAGTTTCATGATCGTCTGTCGACCTCTCCCCATCTATTTCAATGGGATTTTTGTCATGGTTTTTGGCTAATTGTGTTGCCATGGTAACGTGAAACGGCAATAAAAGTAATAGCACACTTCACAGCACCGAGACACACGTTTTGATATATACATTGCATGGTTGCCATTCAGGCTGCATTAAGTGTGACAGAAGAATAATAAAAAGAAAAAAGAAGAAAAATAAACAGCCCAATTTTTCTAGGGTGAATATTAATGTGTCTGCTCTTAAGCAGCCACATAATAACAAAAATAACTCTCTTTTTTAAAGAAAAAAGTCAATATTTCTTGTGACCACCCTTTACTTTGATTATAGCATTTAACCTTTTAGGCATAGTGTTCACATATATTTTTTATTTCTTCACTCACTAAACCATTCCAAATGAAGTTCATTCATGCTATGCAAAAGTAAAAAAGAAATTGAATTTTTGTCACCTTTCAATTTTTCTGAAAAATTGGTGCTTTCAGTGTTTTTGTTTATTAGCCATGCTTTTACCTCAATATACTTGTTGGAATGATTTTTTGGTTGCTTGTAAATATGTAATATGTACATATATTTCTTGGGATATCTCTTGTCAAACCTAAACGTCATTGTCTCCCCAGAGAGTTTCGCAATGTCATGCTTGTCTTATGAGCCCTCTATTAACTTATTTTCACATCCACTCTCTTAGGCTCTCTACTTTCTCCTGGATCAGTCTTATGTCTCTTTTTTAGCACTAAGCAGCTTGCCACGGCTCAGCAACAAAGCTGATCCCAAGGCACTCAATATCCGGTAGGAGGGTGCACATCGCTTTCTAATCACATATTTATCTCAAGATTCCCAGGCAGTTATTCAGTTCAAACTTGATAAGAATGGTTGGCTAAATGCTTCTTATAACTCCACAAAATATATTTTGAAATTCAGCCATATTTCATTTGACATTAAAATGTGTGTAGCGCTGGTGTGTTTTTCCCCTCATATAGTGACCTAGTAAGCAAATACTTGGTGAAAAAATGACCTCTGCACTAAAAGAGGCCAAAGCTTACTTAGCCTACTATCACTGCTGGCCACTGAGTCAAAGGATCCATGCAACAGGTATTTTAGTACATAATATAATGATGTGGCAAAGGTTAGCAAGTTACACTATAAAATATTTGCATTACACAACTTTGCATACCATCATATACAGCAAGGTTAAAATGGTTTATTGTTTGGGAAAGGGAACACTTTATTTCTTTTTTATTATTACTGTCTTCATATCAGTGTAATACCAGAGTTTCAAAATAACACAGGCTGAGCTTTTGGAATTAATCTTGCAGCTGAAAACCCAAATTCTCAAATGACCTGTTCCCATCAGATAAAGGAGTTTCATGAAATGGCTGAATAATATTTGCCTTTGCAGTGTTAAATTAGATTACAAAAAGAATGAGAAACAAGATTTGCTTTTGTTCTCTTTTACTGAGGTCCTATGGAATGACCTTAAATGACTAACAGTTAAATGACAAAAGTTTTCATCCTCTTTTCTTGAAAAAGCTAAGATAAGCAGACTGCTTACATTTTTTTTTATAATACCACTGCAGCTACTGTACATTCAGTTTTGATAGATAAAATTTTGGTCCACCCTTTCCCCTATGTGACCAATCCCAGTCAACTGCATGTAGCAATGTGTTTGATGTAACCAATCATGTTTGCCTTACCATACCCATGTATAGGTATATACACAAACCTATTGTTCACTTTAAAATAAATAAGAAAACATCAATGAATGTGTGTCGCCTGTATCAGTGCTGTTCACTCTCTGGGCCACTGAGCGGAAGATAGACGGGGGAAAAGGATCCTCAAATCCAGCAGGATTTTCATTGTCTCTGCATGCAATTGTTTTCTTTTTACTCTTTATTATTTCTTTCATAAGTACAAATTAAAACCGTTAATTGTAAACAGCTTGAAATGTATAATTACCATTAAAAAAAAACAAAACTTTTATTTTATTTTAATACTAATTTAATACTAATTTATGCCATTCATTATACTTAAAAACGTTATAGTATTTCAATAATTTATCTATTCACCAATTCATTTGCGGAAATGCTTTTTCCTACTACGGTTACTGAGAGTTTGGCAAGCATCACGGCTGACTCTGGGCAAAGCCCGAGTACACCCTGAACAATTCAACAATCCATTTCAGGGCCAACACATACACAACCGTTTGCATTTACTTGTGGGCAATTTGGAACAGCCTGTTAGCCTAATGTATATGTCTTTGGACTGTGGGAGGAAACAAAAGTATTGTGAGGAAACCCACGCAAGCATGTGGAGAACATGCAAACTCCACACAGAAAGGCCCTCACCAAGCCTGGGAGTTGAACCCAGGACCTTCTTTCCTTCTGTGAAGCTGTGCTAACCACTATGCCACCATGGTGCCAAACATTATTGCATTTTTACAGCAAATTTCACAGATTATGTAAACTTGGTTCTGATCTTTTTATGTAAAGAACAACTGACTTTGTAATGCCTTGGTTTTAGTTCATAAAAAGTAACATGTGTGCTAGCTAAATCTAGTGAGAAACTTTATAAATGTTTCCAAAGCTATTCAAAACAAGGCATATGTAAGGCAAATGACAGTGATATACAGCAAATAAAATGTAACATGATTTGAAAGGTTATCTACAGTATATTTTGTCCATTTGTAGAAGAAAATCACAATGGCTAATGAGATTGCCTAAAGGCCTTGTTATAACCACTATTGTACCTGTAATTTGAAACAGCTTGAGGCTTGAACTTGAACCATTTCTGCCTCAACAAGTTAATCATAATTGTGCCTCAGTCATGCCTAAACCTATAAGGCACATTTTGTAGCTCACTGTGAAAAAGGATGAATCATTACAGTTTTAGGAATGAATTCAGATCATCCCTGTGGCACTGGTGCCAACTACAGCTGTGAGTCAAGGGATCTTAGACAAAAGTCTCTTCAAATTTAAGCACAGCTGCTTCTGACCTCTAAAAACAGGTTTACCCTGGGTTTACCCTGGGCCAACAAGACGACGAATTCAGCTCTATATTTCGACATTCCACTGGTCCGACAGTTGCAGCCCATTGGTCCAACAGCCCTAATCCTAACTCAGCTGAACTGAGTAGGATGCCTAACTGATTTAAGCAAGATGCCCATCTTATATGAGTCAGGCTGTTGGACCAATGGGTTGACAGAACATAGAGCTGTCCTCATGAATATAAAGGAACAGACCAGACCTTTGGGGATAATGTGCTTTAGGCAAATTAGTTGTTCAGTCACTGTCCTTAATACATCTGAACAGGCAAAGGACTTCATACCTGAAGTATAAACTAAACTGTGGACCATGGTGGTGTTATGGTTTGGGGTTACTTCATTGCTTCAGGGACTGGGCAGCTTGCAGCCATTGATTTAAGTATAATTCTGCATCTTATTGGAGAGTGCTTATAGATAACAAGAGGTTGTCTCCATAGGTAGACTTTCAACAGTATATCGATCCTAAACACACTGACAAATACAAAAAGGAATAGCAATAAATAAATAAATAAATAGATAGATAGATAGATAGATAGATAGATAGATAGATAGATAGATAGATAGATAGATAAATAAACAAATAAACAAATAAATAAACAAATAAATAAATAATAAAGAAAGAGAGAGAGAGAAAGAGAGAGAGAGAGAGAGAGAGAAATTCAGTTTGAGCCCTTTTGAAATGCTGTTGGGGAAATTTGAGAAGGGCAGTTCATTGAAGCAAGACACCAAATGTCTCACTATAGGCACCCCATTAAAGAGGGTGAAATGTTAATTGGAAACAATCAACAATTTCCATTAACTACAATATAGGTAATGGGAAATAGGGTCACTTCTGACCATGTTGTGAGGCTGTGATGAATTGTGGGAATTAGAGATCATCCAAAACTTGCACTGGCGCAACAGTAATAAGTTCTAAGAAAACATTAAATTAGGGTTATACACATTTCATGCATATAAAACAGAGTAGAATTATTTAAAACTGTAAAAAGAATAAACAATTTTGGTAATAGCTGGCAGTTTAATGCAAATGGTCTGCTGAACAGAAACTACATCATAACAACATCATAAGATTAGTCTGAACTCAAATACCACAAGTGCAATAACTCCAAACATTATTTACTGTAAGTCTGTTGGGCTTTTAACACCCAGGCATAGTAGTTCATCACAGCCGGAGCTTATCTCATTTTTTGTAGCGTGAATCAACTAGGAGTTAAACTCCCCCTAGATGAGATTCCAGTCCATCGCAGGTTACCTTCCCAGTATTTTTTACTGGTACCCATTTATACTTCTGGGTGAACAGAAGCACACGAGTAGTTAAGAAATGCCCAGGGGTCTTAATACAGTGGGGGTCTAACAAGGATTCAAACCCAAGACCTCTCAATTATGAGCCCAGCACCCTAACCACTGGCCCCCTTTCTTGGTTACTGTAGTTACTGAATTATTATAGATGTAATTCATCAACAGTGATAAACAAACCTTCACCATTTTTTTTTATTTAGACATGCATTCTAAATAATAAAAGACCTTACATTTATTATACAACTGAGCAGTTTAGAACTTATGGGTCATTCTCAAGGGCCCAACTGTGACAGTTTGGTGGCACTAGGGCTTGAACCCCTAAACTTTAGATCAGTAAGCCAGAGCCCTAACCACTAAGCCGCCACAGCCGTTCAACATCACTATGCAAAAACAGTCATTTTCTATTTTCTCTAAAACAATTTGGTAAAAGAAAAACAAAAAACAAAAAAACAAACGAACAAAAAAAAAAAAACACCCACAAACAACCTGCGAATGTTTTTGTTGAACAAAAAGAAGGGACTGATGTAGGTTTGAAAGCTTGGATTTGAATGCTGCGTAGTTGCATTCACACATACACTATGGGGAAAACAACTCAGGACTGTAAGATAAATCATACAATGTTTATGTGAAAGTGATACAATTGTTGTACGCTTAACCTAACACTGTCATTAAAACATTGTATGGCCTGTTATACAGTATAACTCCCGTAAATGTAACATAGTTTAATCAAAGATTTATTGTAAGAAAACTATATGATTCCAAGTGTATCAGATGACCCAAGATGCACATGAAATTTGTGTGTCAATTGAAACACAGTCATAGGATGTCATAGGGCATCGAACCACAGACGTAGGAAATGGACCTAATATCAATAATTACTTTTGAGTCAGAAAAAAAAAAGAAGATTCCATGACAATTGTCTGCAATGGCAGGTTCCATTTCACAACAGGTATATTTTGTTCGTTTTTTGTTGTACACCTGTCATGCTATGTGTGTGATAGTGGATTTTATCTGCTTTTGTGCTGCAGTGGTAGGTTTATGAGTCCTAGAGGTAAACTTGTAGTATTGCAATCACTTGGCTGGAACCTAATCCTCTGAGCTGTGCTTGAACTGTTGTTTATAGTTTATACATCCATAAAAAACTTTGATCATTGTTCAGTCGTCCTCCCCTGACCATTCACATCTTTGTTTGTATGTGACCCAAATAAAATCACAACTTAGTGTACAATCACTCCAAATGGCACAAATCTGATTTTATTGCTTGACTTCTTCAGAGATCCAATCTTGGACTATTTTCATATGCAAGTGTAATCACATAGCCAAAATATAGTCATGCATACGTAATAAAATGTCACGATGGGGATTTATGTGGCTGGGGTTTTTGTTTTTTTTTTTTTAGATCAGATGTCCCATTGTGTATATATGCATATCACTGCTGATTTCACTCCCACACATCCATCTGAAAGGATGGGCATGTAATAACTGCCAGAACAGCGAATCTTACATCTCGTCTTTCCCTTTCACTTTCTTGCCTTGATCAGGAATAAAAAACAAGCTGTCAGTAGACCTTTAATCATGTTAGTGATGACAGCTTGTTCTGATAGCTGCTAAACTTTTTTCCCCTTAGAGAGGACATGGGTCACATGGGACAGTCACATTCATGTTTGTAAATGATCCATATAGTGTCACACGGCTGCCGTGAAATGACCCATGTTCGCACTTTACAATAGTCTGACACACCCCCGAGAATCTTGGCTAGTTGATCGAAACATTACGTCATGTATAGACTCACCTCACTTTGCACTCTACACACCTTTTAAATCCATGAGGCTCCTACGCTGTTATTACTGCCTGTTGATATGGATTTAAGGCTGCCTTAAGGGCATGTGGGAAAGAATGAAACACGATGATGTTAGCTACAAGACAAATCCTGGACATGAAGATATAAAAGCAGACAGAGACAAATTGGAGAATGAAACTATCTTTCACCTCTGAAGTGAAAAGGCTGTAAATCTCCAAACCCTGCAGATTGGCACCAACTTGTGAAACTGAAGTACCTCACAGGGGCTGCTGTTGAAAGATGAACTTTTTGGCAAGCTAACGATGTAAATATTTCATTTGAAGGATATGAATTATTGCGTTAGGGTGCAGCACTGACAGGTGCATTAAGCAGGACTGAAGAGTAATTGGGTACAAGAATCTATCAGTGTATTTAAAGACCATTTGGATTATTTGTGTTCGGCTTTATTACTTAGTTTTCAGGCTTTTAGTCTATAATTATACTACTTTTGACTCCACTACATTTATTATAAATACCTTTGGGTATAAACTGTACATTTATATATAATTTGAGCTGTCTGCAAGAGGAATTGCATAGTGCACCACCAACACCAGGATTATATGCACTCTTTGTAGGAAGTTAATGTATAAAAATGTATTGATATCCACAAATAGTATTTAAAAGCTATTCAGATTCCATCAAATTAAAACACTTTATTACATAACTTTGCTGAATACGCAATCCTAATTGGCTAGTTATATTTCTGTATAATAGACTTTTGCTAATGCATGGTGGCATAGTGGCTAGCACGTCCACCTTACAGGAAGAAGATCCTGTGTTCGAGTCTTGGACATGGGCGTTTCTGTGTGCCTGCATGGGTTTCCTCAGGGTAGTCCG
This sequence comes from Neosilurus mollespiculum, assembly GCA_030014195.1. Taxonomy (NCBI): domain Eukaryota; kingdom Metazoa; phylum Chordata; class Actinopteri; order Siluriformes; family Plotosidae; genus Neosilurus; species Neosilurus mollespiculum. The sequence continues at coordinate 19,371,369 of JAQMYF010000012.1, read as the reverse complement.
GTTTCTGCTCACAGTCCAAAGACATGCACATTAGGCTAATTGATTGTTCCAAATTGCCCCTAGGTGTGAGTGTGAGTGATTGCGTGTTTGATGGCCCTGCGATGGACTGGAAAGCTATTCAAAGGTTTACCTGACCTTCGCCCAGAATTGGTTGAGATAGGTACCAGCCTTCACTCGACCCTAATAGGATTGAGTGATTCAGTAAACGAATGAATGAATGAAATATGTGGTGACCATGGCACAGCTCAGATGGGCCACTACTGAGTACCATTAAGGTTTTTTAAAAATAAAAGCTCATGTTGTGGAAGTTACTTGGGCTTCCTGTACAGTCTCTATCATTGTTAATCTCCTCAGGTGAGGAATTACCCAAAATTGTACTGTGAGGAAGAGTGGCAAAAATTCTGAAAACTGCCTTTGCTAAAAAGCTGTATCTATAATCACTGTCAATGAAAACGCAACACAAAACTGCCAATGAAAACGCAAAATTATATATTTTTAATATTTTGTCTCAAAATGGTCAATTAAATTATTAAAATCATTTTCATACATCATTTGAACAGTATTAATCAACAACAACAACAACCGAAAATCTTTGTGTCAAAATATTGCAATTTTAAACAAAACTGAGGCACCCCTTCTTTCCAAAATCACAACAAAATGTCCATCCCAAAAACAAAGTTCCGTATGAAATATGACCTCCATTTGAGTTAATGCAGGCTGCAATTCGTCTGCGCATAGATCTGCTGAGCCTTTGTATGATGTCATGTTGGATGTTTTTCTACTCTTCCTGCAATGGCACGATCAGTTCCTGCTGGTTCTGTGCTGCTGGGATACTCGGCATCCAAGCTGATCCCACAAGTGTTCGATGGGTGACAAATCAGGCAAATATGCAGGTCAGGGAAGGACATTAAATTCATTCAGGATGGTTTCAGCAGCATCACCACAGGCCATAGAACATCATCAATGTAGTGTCTGGCAGTTAAGTTGCCATCAATAACAACCAACTGCATCCTGTAGACTCCTGCACCATCCCATCAGTTGACTGGTCAGACACAGCATGGGGCATACCGCTCTGCTCCTCTCCACCACACACGCTCATGCCAGACCCCCTAACAAAACTGGAGCTGTAAAAGAGTCTAGATCCAGAGCTGAAGCTCAGTGAAGTGTGACAGTGAGTGCTGCTACTGGAAATGAGTCATTGAGGTGTTTAGGGTAACTGAAATACCAGTACTCATATTCAGATAGGATGGTCCCAAAAATATTACAAATAAAATTGTGTTGCGTTTTCATTGGCAGTGAGTATACATTCTAACTAGTGGGGCACAGTGGCATAGTGGTTAGCACGTCTGCGTTACAGCAAGAAGGTCCTGGGTTTGAGTCCCGGGCTCGGCGAGGGTGTTTTTGTGTGGAGTTTGCATGGGTTTCCTCTGGGAACACCGGTTTCCTGCCACAGTCCAAAGACATGCACATTAGGGGAATTGGCTTTTCCAGATTGCCTGTGGATTTGAGTGTGAATGCTTGAGTGAGTGTTGCCCCGGTGATGGTCTGGTGTTGTGTTCAGCGGTACCCCATCTTCGCCCAATGTCGACAGAGCTCTCACCACAACCTTAACAGGATTAAGCGGTTGGTCAAAAAATTGAGTGAGATATTTTAAAAAGTGCAACGCACCCTTAATATTTATGTACTTATTTGATTGTAGCCAATTAGCTTCTATTACCAAACAGCTCATTTTGTTTGGAGCATATCAAATAAAGGTTGCTTAGCAACACATTATATCTCACGAGCGCGCTCTGGTTTAGAGATACTTCACTGTTTATTTGCTGAATAAACATTTTAAACTTTTTCAAAAGGGTGGAATCCAAATGAAATAGCTCTGAAGATAAGATAAGGGGTGGGGGGAAGAAACAAAACACCCTTAGGACCCGGAAGTGGGTGCGTTTGTGCGCGCGTGGGCCTGAGCGGTGACCAGTGCAGGAAGTGCGCGCGCTCTATAGAAGCCTTTCCCCAGAGCGCGTGTTATTATTGTCAGAGTTGCTCAGCAGGAATATGGCGTCACTTCTCTTCTCCTGTCTTATTTCACTCTGTGCTTGTCTGGGATTTTGCCACACTGGTTTAAGCACAGGTAAGGAAAGATTGCATTGTGTTTTAGCTCAAAATGGTGCATTATAAGCCTGTAAAAGAAGTATTTGTACTAAAATATACACTCAGCTGCCTGTAATTGTTTTTCTGGTTCCTACATAGACTATAAATTTACATGAACACTGTAATGAAATAATACTTTAGATGATGCTACAATCTCTTGGAAACACATAACTCTTTCAGACTTAATTTAAAGTGTTTCTTTTCTTTATTGTCTCATGACTTTGTGGTTAAGTTTGATTTGGTTGATATGGCATGCTCTGATTCTCTCTCTGGGTCTGAGTTCAAGTGCTGCTGAGCTCATGGAGGTTTTCATTGCATTTTTAAACATCACATAAGTTAGTCTTTGTTCATTCCTTTTTTCATTACTACTCATTGGGCTAATAAAATGTTATTTGTACTTATCCAGGAGTTTTTGAGGTTTACTTGAAGAAAACCTTTTTGGAGTTAGAATAAAGTTGTTATAATGTTTTCTATGTTGTGTTCTTAAAACGTTTTCACTAGTTATTTACAGTGTTTGGTATGAAAACACTAAAGATCTTACTGAGTACTTTATGCTATGATAAAATATTATGGTAGCATTATAAGATGTCACAATAATACCCATAGTATGCTTGGACTATTGTGAAGATCTTCATAAAGTTCCATGTATAATACCCAAAAGCACTTTATAGTACTCACATCATGCCAAAGTATGATTACTGTCTTTATAATTAAAGTAACTATTTAATCCATTGCATAGTTTTAATATTTATTGTTAGGGGTCCTATGGGTTTATGTATGTATATATGTGTGTGTACACACACACACACACACACACACACACACACACACACATATATATATGGATATAGATATAGATGGCTGTGTGTGTGTGTTATGGGCAGCTTAGTAGCACATCCACCTTACAGCGAGAAGGTCCTGGGTTTGAATCCAGGGCTTGGGCGTTTTTGGGTGGAGTTTGCATGTTCTCCCTGTGCATGTTGACCCTGTCCAAAGACTTGCACATTAGGTTAATTGGCTGTTGTGAAGGCTGTGAATGTGTTGACCCTGTGATGGTCTGACGGGCATACCCCAGTATCAACTGAGGTAGGCTCCAGCCCCCCTGCAAGTCTAGCAGGAAAAAGCGGTTCAGCGAATGAGTGAGAGAGTTGCAGGGGGCTGGCACCTACCTCAGTTGACGCTGGGGGTACCCCCGTCAGACCATCACAGGGTCAACACAGTAGACCCAGTATAAAGGTCCAGTATAATATAAGCTTGTTGTCTTTTCTAATTGTGTTTCGAGTTTTTTGATTGTGAATCAGTATATTTCATTCTCTAAGATCATGTGCAAAAGGGAACTTGGTTCGTAGGTTTTTAAGTAAACAGGTCGAGGTGAGACGAGTTTCATCATGCTGTGCAGCTAAGAATACACTCTGAAGTTCACAGTGTTGCAGAGCAACGTTTGTGTACTGATTGTTCAATTGACAGCGATAAAGTACAATTTAAACTATTCTCCTTGTTTATTTTTTTTTATTCTTCTTTATATGCCCAACTGCATGATTAATAAAGGATATATCACTTGCATGACTATATGTACACTATGTACACATTTCAGCAGTTGTGAGTTTCTTTGTGCGCATGAATATAAAGACAGACAAAATAAGACCTTAATCCTGCTTTCTAAGAAACATCCAAAAAGAACAGAAAATGCTCTTTCCAATAATCACATTGTTTTGGTGACCTGCTGACATGTTTTTTTAGACATTACAATCATTGTTTATTTAGCTGATTGCTGTCTGGAATAAGACTTTTCAAAGAAAAGAGCTCTAAGTTCTAATGAGTGTCAAAATCTACACCAGATTTTCTGTATTCTGTATATAACAGGTTATAAGTAAAAATGCTTTTTAAAGAGTTTCTAGCTGCTAAAACACTCTAGGAAAACAATCTGTTGGACGATCAGCCCTCAAAAAATCCTGACACTGTTCAGGTTACAAAGAAACGGAGCGCGGTATGGCCAACACGTGTAGTAAGAGAGAGAGTATCCCGTGTGACGTCACTCTGTTAACATCAGGACCTGTGTTACCTGTGTTTTTGTGACGGTGCGCACGTGCAGTCTTTCTATGGACCTCAGACTCAAGCAGAGAGCAAGAGATTAAATTCTGTCTTAATCCCAGGACACCTGTGATGGAGACCATTGAAATGATTCACAAGCACAACCTATCAAAACGTCAAGAAAATCGAGCACATTGCGGTTCATGATCAATAGATGGCCCTGAAATTTTTCATCCCTTAAAGCATTTTACTTAAATCACCTCAATGCAGTCATTGCTTTATGGCCATAAGCTGCTAAAACATTTCAGGGGTCTCTGCTGATGATTTTCAGAGTTTGATGCAAGATTTCACGTTCTGATGAGAACTTAATGTGACTTAATATTTTAATTAAACTAAAACAATGTTTTTAATAAAGCGTTTGAATGTTGGGTCTGCGATGGTCTGGCGAGCTGTTCAGGGTGTACCCTGCCTTCGCCCACAGTTGACTGAGATGGGCGCCAGCCTCCCTGCGACTCTAATTAGAATTAAGCAGCTTAGAAAATGAGTGAAATATAAATGCTTATAGTAATGACTCTACGCACAAGGGGGAAACGTACAGCGAAAAGTCATGTGATCATCAAGTCATGTTTTCATCATCAATATGGAACTAATTTGCATCTGAATACGTTTCTCGATATTCTTTTCTTTCATATGTACGATCAGACTCTTTTTTTTGGTGTGTGTGAACAGAAGCGTGTATGATTTGTATTAGTGCCTAGCTGTGTTTTATTCAGAGGTTCACTAGTTTATATCTAATTTGTTAGTTTAATTTCGGTATACTGTTATTGTTGTCATTAACTTACCTTATAGGAACTGACAAATTCATGTTCTGTTCTAGTAATTTCACACACACACCTGATTTCTTTTCAAACTGACTGATGCAAGCTGTCAGACGGATTTTAACAGATTGCAAGGTCGAAAATGTAAGTAAAAACCAGCAGATGATTAAAATACACATATGTTCATGTATAGTAGGAGAGCTTGGAAGGCTTGCCTTTCATTTCACTTTAAGGATTTAAAGTGAACAAGTTCACTTGTTCAAGGGTCCAAAGCAGCAGCTTAGCAATGCTGGGATCTGGACTTATTAGATCCCATAAGGGCTCTAAATTTATGTACCGTAAGCCCTTTAACTAGCCTTTTTTTTGCCAAGAGACTGTGGGAACTTAGACAATAAAATAATAATCCTGAAACTTCAGCCCACTCCCAGAACTATGGAAACAATATTTACCATTAAGAAGCCTACACTTTCTCTTAGCCTTTCAAAATGATTGCACTGCAGTTATAAAATGCATGGTGTAATTAGTCCTTCATATAGTTAACCAACCCGTAGAGTGTGTTCGCAAAATGCATGTTTTGTCATGCTCCAAATTTGTCTGCCGTTAGTCTTACTTTCTTTTTTATTTCCCAAGATGACATGCTGTGACCATAATGTAGCTGTAAGTATGACTATATAACCACAGTAATCACTTGAGACCATGGCTGAGACTTGTTCTCGGACTTGTCTTCCTTTTAAACTCAGTTTAAATTGCAGTCAGATCTGTAGAAATGGTGACTAATGTAATATAATCATGTACATGTTAATAGAATGTGATTGAGAATTGTTAATCTGAGAGACTAAACTGGAAATTGAATCAGCGGCACTCAAAAAAAAAAGAGTGCCATAAAGTATCAGTCATGCTCATTTGTAATTTCATCATATGACTAAAGTTATTAACTGGAAGTGGAAGGTGTTTCTGAAAAAAAAAAAAGATACAAGAATGAATAAAACATTTCTTTGACTTGAGTCGTTAGCATAAAATATGATTATTAATGATTACGTGAAAGCTAATTAGCATGGACAGTGATTTTTTTAAAGGAAGTTTTATTTGTGTCATCAGCTATAGCTTGTTTCTTTGGGTACTCAGGTTTAATAGAAGTATAAAACAAAAGTCCGATTCATACAAATCTAAAAATTAATGCTCCTACAATATTGTAAAATTGGGTGACGGGGCGCAGCATGCAGCCCTGTTATGAAATTTTGAGTTTTTCTTGTTATCCTTAGACACTTAGTAAATTTCCTCTGAAAGACAGATGAAGATCCTTTTTTCATGTCGTTGGAGCATGTTACAAATGAAACATGCTGATATGCTTTTGAACCTGTGTCACTAAGTCACAACAGGATTCTTTCTTTCATTCAAAAAAACAAAAAAAACAAAACACTCCCATTCCGCTTTCAATGGTTGTGATGATAGCTAATCATGCTTGTCCATGTATGAGGACGGGGCGGATAGCTTTTTCCTCTGAGTGTGTTCTCCTACCATGTGACACAGTATGAGCAGCAGTTTGAAAAAGATACAGCTGATGTTTAACGGGGAGAACTGGCTGTTGGGTGGGATTAGTTAACCACTAACTAATTCAATAACCAAGCAAGAGAACTGCAAGAGTGCAAACGTCCACCATGATAAAAAACAAAACAAAACAAACAAAAACAAACAAAAATAACAGAAAGTACACAGCACCCTCTGCTGGGCCTGCTGTAATACCACACATCCAAAAGATCGTCCTATCTCGCAATGTTCAGGAATGGTTTAAAACAAATTCCTGGATCGAGAAATTGATCCGGATTTTCTCCAAAATGATTTTCCATTTCCACATTTAAAATCCATTTTGCGTAATCCTGCTCACAAACAAGCAAACAAACCAAAGGTAAAACAAAACCTCCTTGGCAAAGGTGATAATTTAAAAATGTTTATCATATGAAAACTTTAGAACCCTAATACTGCAAGTCACTATTTGTAAATATTGATCAGAATTTCAACGCATGAACATTTTCATAAACAATGTAGTAAGACTTAACATGAGTTATAGAATTGGATCTACTCAGTTTAATAGCTTTAGCTAATGTAGGCTAAAGTTTCCAAAAAACTGAGATGCACTAAACTGGACCTAGTGGTTCAACAGACCTTTTATAAATGCTCTGGGAATAAAGAGATTGGAATGTTAATTAAAGAATCATTGGGTATTTCAGCACTGCTGACCCTTTCCGATTTGGTTTCATAGTTATGGTTTGTGTTAAATGCGTTGCCGTTAGCCGTGACTCACTTGTGTGAATCATTCAAGGAAAGTGTGTAGGGGCTGATAGCGCATTGGCTTTCCTGAGTTTTGACACTTTTCCAGACAATGGGCTTTTCACCAGTCTGCTGGTCCTAGAATTACTCATTGCATACATTAATGTCTTATAAATGACTTAACTAAGCTGAATACTTGAGGTCTCATTAAAAAAAGGTCCAAAAGGAACAAGCCCAATTAGCAGGAAGTCCATTGGCTTTGAAGTGCATTAAATCTGTACTTATTGTTGTATTATGTTTAGAATTCTACACCATGTTAATATGCCTATATACTCCAATCAGCCCTAAGCCGCTGTGTACTCATCAGTACTCATCACTGCGGGGTATCGCCAGAGACCACCTGATACAATATTATCACAGTACCTAGGAGCTGATTTGATTTGTATTGTGAGTCTGTAGTTTAATTGTATCCTGAACAGCTCGCCAGACCATCACCCGGCAAAAACACACAACCATTCACACTCACGTCCACACCTAGGGTCAATTTTGAACAGCCAGTTATCCTCATGTGCATGTCTTTGGACTGTGGGAGGAAGCCAGAGTACCCAGAGGAAATCCACAGGAGCACGGGGAGAACATGCAAACTCCACACAGAAACGCCCTTGCTGAGCCCAGGAAACTCGGGACCTTCTTGCTATGAGCCGCCTCCTCTCAACACGGAGGAGCAGCGGTTCTACTCCATTCTCCTCCAGGATGAGTAATACTGTGTGTAATAACTTTATTGTTTTTTCAGTAATGCAGAAGATTCCAAGCTTTTAAAACTGAGTACCAACTGGAAGTGTAAATCCCTTCACGTTGCTCCCTACTGCTGTGTAGGCTTGTGTTAGTCTTCATTAATGTCGACTCCACAGATCCCAACAAGTGCAAGCTGGTCTACTTATTTTAGCTATCCATTGAATCAAATAACAAAACTATCAACTGTGGTCATTTTCAATGTGTCTTATTGCTTGAGTTATCTGGTAAAAAAAAAAAGTTATCACGTCTGTTTTGTATCTAATACCTTAAACATGGTGGCCCATCAAGGAAGTCCTGGGTTCGAGTCCTGGGCTTGGCAAGGGTGTTTATGTGTGGAGTTTTCATGTTTGTGTTTTCATGTATTTGCGTGGGTTCCTCTGGGAACTCTGGTTTCCTCCCACAGTCCAAAGACATGCACGTTAGGCTAATTGGCTGTTCCAATTTCCTGCCCTTGGGTATGAGTGTAAACGGTTGTGTGTTTTGGCCCTGTAAAGTATTTTGCGTTCACCCAGTGTTGGCTAACTGCCTCCCTGTGACCCTAGTACGATTAACGGCTTTGGCAAATGGGTGAGACCGAATGAGTAAGTTTAAAGACATGCACATTAGGCTAATTGGCTGTTCCAAATTGCCCCGAGGTGTGAGTGTTTGGCTAATAAATGAAGATGAATGAATGATATTCATGAGCTGGACGGTGTTAGCATGCTAGCCAAGAGAAAAGCTGTGACTATATTACACACTGAGGCAACCAGATGCCTGAAACCACACACACACACACACACACACACACACACACACACACTTCACAGACTAAACTACTTCCAAATTGTTTAACACTGTACATTCTACAACAGGGATACATCAGGGATTCTTTAGCTTTCTACCAAATTAGAGAGCAAATAAGCGGCAGCAAGGATAAAGCAAGTATTGTAAAGGTAAAATCACCTGTGTAAGATTACAAGCTTGTGTACTCTCTTTGCTTTAATATTGGACATCTTGTACTTTATGCATGCTCTAATCACAGGCTTTCTTGTGTAGCATGTTCTTCCTGGGATTTGTCCCAGCTGCTACGTGCATGACGTGATAACTGAAGCGTCCTCAGTACATCATTTTCCTCTGCAATTATATTTTACTGTTCATGGAAGCTAGCACATAGTCATCTTTACATGAAGTGCGCTGTGGCCTTTGTAGTGTAAGAGTAGGCTCTTTCACCCTGTTAGTCGCATTCTGCTTTTTCCTCACTTTCCTAATTGGCTGTCACTCCTGTCAGTTCATTCATTTATTTAATCCTAATTAGGGTCTGGCCATCTCAGCCGACTCGTGGCGAGGGCAGAGTACACCCTGGAAGGCTCTCCAGGCCATCGCAGGGCAGAAACACGCTGGTGGTCTACTGTTTATGACTGACAGCAATGGTTCTTTTACATGCCTCTCACCACAGACAGTGATTTGATAAGCCAGTTAGCTGCACTGGGAGACAGCAGTGACAGCTAGGTGATAGTGGGCTGTCAGTTCGTTCATTCATTTATTCATTCCTTCATTTTCTAATCCTAATTAGGGTCGCGGGGAGGCTCAGCCGACTCTGGGTGAGGGCATGAACAGCTCGCTAGGACATTGCAGGGCCAACACTCACACAAGCATTCGTGATTTGGAACAGCCAGTTAGCCTACTGTGCATGTTTTTTGGATTGTGGGAGGAAACCAGAAAACCCGGAGGAAACCCACGCAAGCACGGGGAGAACATGCAGAAAGGCCCAAGTTGGAAATCGAACCCAGGCCTTCGTGCTGTGAGGCGCCACTATGCCGCCCCTGTGAGTTCAGTACAGTTCAATTCGACTGAATGCAGCTTTTTATAAACTGGGATGTGGATTGCTTCAGTTTAGCAAGCCAGAATTGATGGTCATGAGTGAAAACTCTCTGAAACTGCTTGATGAAGAAACCTTAAGAGGAACCAGACTCAAAAGGAAAACCAAATTGGAGTATAAAAGATCTTGCAGTAACGTCAAGCAGTGCTACATTTGGACACTGGGCGAAGGCAGTGTACAACCTGAACAGCTTGCCAGACCATCACAAGTCAACACACACACACAGCCATTCACACTCACACCTAGTGTCAATTTGAAACAGCCGAATAGCCTAATGGTTAGCACACCCGCCTAGCAGCAAAAAGGTCCTGGGTTTCATTCCTGGGCTCGGGCGTTTCTGTGTGAAGTTTGCATGTTCCCCCTGTGCTTGCATGGGATTCCTGCAGGTACTCCTGTCCAAAGACATTCAGGTTATGCTAATTGGCTATTCCAAATTGACATAAGAAATGTCATGTTCCCCTCACAGAATTAAATCCAGCACAAAAATTATCTTATCTTTTGAGGTCATCTCTTAATGTGTTAGCATAGCTAAGGGTTAAGAGAAAAAAAACTTTGATTAATTTGATATAATTTTTAAGGCAATTTAACAACACAAATTTCTTTTTTAACTTTCTGAAACGTTGATATGATGATGATTGATATGATGGCAAGAAGGTATAAATAAAAAATTACAATCATTATAACTGTAAAAGTGTAAAATCATGATCATATAAAGTCAGACATAATTAATTGTACATCTCTTTTATTTAGCATGATCTCACTAGCAGAAATCTAATTACAACGTTAGCGCTTATTCATTCATAGCGATGTTATCATTTTGGATACTTGTCCAAACAGGCTCTATAAAGTGGAGATGAGTGCTGGAAAGGTTGCTGTGTGCTGCTCTGTTGCACATGGTTGGTTTTCTGAGTTTAGCAAGACCCATCATGCAGTGTTTTGAAGACCAGACTTGTACCGGCTACCTCACTTCGATCCAGGACTTGGGGAACAGAGTCGAGTTGAGGCAGGCACTGGCACTATTTCTTTGTTTGCTCTTGGGCTTGTCATGGACATCATTAGGATCAGAGTTCAGCACCGTACTGATTGTAAATCCAGGTTTAGCCATGTCTGTGAGTCACTTAGCTACTGTTGTGTATAAAAGGTTTCAGTGCTGAATGGTGTTATAGGAGCTGATGAGAGGAAAGGTTATATTATTTACAAGTGTCAACAAAATTTGTCATCACATCACCATGATCAAGGGTGTGTTCTTTATTCCAGTCAAAACAAGTTTGATGAAGAATTAGGAGTAAAAGACTAAAAAAAAGACAGGTTATTATCCTAATTAGGCTTAGCTTTATCCTCTAGAGTTGTGTTCTGGAGCATAAGAAACATAAACCCTGCAGAGCTGATCTGCCTTTTAGTCAAGCTGTCAGGCATGGCTAAACCCATCAAGCCATCGGCCTGGGGTTGGAGATTTTTAAGGACAGAGCTGTCACGAGGCATGTGTATGCTAATCTGTGATGGTCTGACTGAGCTACTTAAACAGTATTCTCTTATTAATAATATCTCCACCTCACTGCGAACTTAGGGATTAAAGTCTTTGTCAGTAGAGTAAGCTTGTGATGTTATTTGTTCTTGATTGATTTATCTAAAAGAGGACAGATGTGCTGTCAAATTTCACATAATGTACTGTAAAGGAGACAGTTGAAAAATGAGAAATAAAATAAAATGAATATAGTGATATAGTACTAATGAGAAAATGGCAAGTGATGAAATAAACATCAATTTAAAGATTATTGTGAATATATTGCTGAAGAAATAGTCCAAACTGTAAGTATAACATAAAACACAGAAAATGTGCTAAATTCTAAAATTCATATTCAGCAGCTTCAGAAGCAGCACTTGATCCAGTGCTTGGTATTACTTTAAATTGTGATCCATTTTCCTGTAAATGAAATGTACCTGTTGGCATGTGTGTAGCTCAGTCAGTTTGAAGCCCTTTATACTTTTCCTTTTATGGTCTCCAACCATTTGGAAACAGTAATGTTCAGTTTTAAGGTGTCACTTCTTTGATACATGTTGCTAAATAAACTGTATGGTTCATTTATTTGCCGAACCACTCAAGGGTTGCTGGATCTCATCTGACTCTGGGCGAATGCAGGGGTACACCATGAAAAGTTTATTTGCAACATTGCAAGGCCAACACAACCATTCACAATCATACACAGACCTAGAAGCGATTTGGAACAGCCAGTTAGCCTAATGTGCATGTCTTTGGACTATGGGAGTAAACTGTAGTACCCAGAGGAAACCCACACATACACAGGGAGAACATGCAAACTTCACACAGAAATGTCCTCGCCAAGCCCGTGGCTCGAACACAGGACCTTCTTGTATTGTGATGGATGCGCTTACCACTGCGCCACCATGCTGTGTGATTATTATCATTATTATCATTATTATCACCCCCCCTTCATTCACAGCGATTCAGCCTAAGCTATCAAATGGGCATTGAGGGCTACGCACATAGAACATTTTGAACACGAGACCACTCTGAATTTTCCTTCTTCAACCTGATAAATTTGTGATGTGACTGACGAACCATATTGGTTTTGTAATATATTTCATTCCACAAAAATCCATCCAGCATCTGTCCCTGTTATGATTAAATGTCAAGCGATCATTTCACCCGGCTCCTTTTGTTCTCTCGAGCCATTCAACTGGAACGAGAAGCTATTCATACTGTGTGTGTGTGGGGGGGATCCATATTGATCGTGTAATTTAATGAGGAAAAGTGTCAGATCCATAATTCGGCATGAAGTCCTACGAGAACGTCTCTGTTCATAACACTGCTTGGGCGAGCACATCGGCTGTGCTGACATTTTCACATGAGCAGCAACCGGACATGCGTGGTCAGTATCGGCACTCAGCGTTCACATATCTTGCGGAATCTCACTGGACTGATTAACGTGCTCTTGTATGTTCTTTTCTCGTTGCTAGTCTGTGTGTTGTTTCCTGGCTTGTGTTGTTTTTTTTTTTTTTTACTTTTTTATCATCAATATTTTATTTTGACCAATGAAGGTGTAGTCAGGGCTTCAGTAAAGAGGGCTTGAATTTGTGGTTTCTGTATTTGTCATTCCTCATGAAAAAGGTGTGACCTTTGAGATTATCAGTACCAAAGTAAGAGATGTGGTGGCGTAACAAATTTGGACGATAGCATTATTCCCCCCTTGTATGCATGAACTCACAGGTGCACAGACATGTGAGTGACAGGGAAGTGATTGTACGTCATCCCTATCTCCCTGAGAGCTTGGCCAATCAGGTCTCATTGGCGCTCACCTGCAGATGACTGTGTGAAACTGCAGACTCTTGGGTAATAGAAGATGTGGTTTCTACACCCATCTGTCTGTGTGGCAGAGGCGTTACCTTTGTGCCCATGTGTGCCAGGTAAAAGGTTGGACTCCGCTTGGTCATTTCAGTGGAGGAGGCATTGCCTCAGTGCTTGTTGGTCTGAGTGAAGATGATAAGACTTCTCAGTCCATGTGAAAAATGTGTAAACTTTGTACCTGTATGCCAGTCCATGTGAAAGAGGAGTGGCATTTGTAGCTGTTTATCACAGTAAAGAAGGCAGGGCAACTGTCATTACTAAGGAAGAAGGTGTGGCTTCTGTGCCTATTGGTCCTAGCGAAAGAGGCATTGCCATGAAGTAGCCATGGCCTCTGAAAATAACCAAACAAAAAGTTTCCTTCGTACATTTGTTTACTGATCACAAAACAAGGCATATCATCATTAAAGGACTGAGACATCCATACTATAGAGACCTCTACATTTTCTCCATAATTACAAGTACAACTTCACCATGTTGTGTGTGTCGACCGATGACCCTTAACAGACATAAACAGATGGAGATCGGTTGCAGTCTTTGGCACACTTCAGGCTGTAAATAACCCAGGCTGTGCTGTAGCAAGGTCACTTTTCCCCTCTCAGCCCTGTAGAGCCTATGTTTAACTCATGGCCTCATAAGGAACTCCATATGGTCACATTTCATTCCATTTCATTTTCTCTCTTATGAATCTTCCTGCAGCTGAGAGCTTGATTAATTGGTTTGTAAGAGGATTATTTGCTTCATTGAACCCTGAACTGCGGAGCTCAGATAATTGTGCAGGTGCGCAGGTTGTTTCCTCTTCATGAGCCTTGGCACCTGAAGGATTTTTTCAGGTGTCTGCTGCTGCTATTGTTGTTGTTGTTGTTGTTGTCATCCATCCATTGGTGAAAACAATCCCAATCTGGGATTTTCAGGTGAGATGGAAATCAGGGCTTGATAGGAATAAAGGCTTTCTTTTCAGACCCAGTCAATACGACGGTCTGGATTTCTACAGATAAGCCAAGACTCAAGCTTTGAATCTAAACAATGTTCTTTATCAATGTTAGATGTAGAGACTCAGCGAGTTAAAGTGAAGCGAGGACAAAACTGTGATTTAGATCTTAAATCAATAGAAAAGCTAAATCAGTTGACCATTCTTTACATTTTGCAGACACCCTTATCCAGAGTGACTTCCATTTATAATTTTTTTATACACCTGAGCAATTGATGGTTAAAGGCCTTGCTCAAGGCCCCAACAGTGGCAGGTTGGTGAGACTGGGGCTTGAACCACAACCTTCGGATCAATAATCCAGAGCCTTAACCTGAATGCCTTTTTAAAGGAAATGGACTTCAAGTGTAACCTGGAAATGTAAAACATTTTACATAGTTTATATATGCTGGTGATTCATGGCCAGCGTGGGACCAGGATGTTACCAGTAGCTTTATTTGTGTTTGTTATGCAAAACAGTTTCAGAACATTTAGTAACTGGTTAACCTAGACTTAATTTATAGTGTTATGAGTATGTTAATGCGTGTGTGTGTGCGTAATTACAAGCCCGGATGCATGAAATACTTAATCCTAGTAGGGTCGTGGAGAGTCTGGAGCCTATCTTAGCCAACAATGGGCGATGGTGGGGTACATCCTGAGTAGCTCGCCAGGCGATTGCAGAGCCAACACATACTAACACACTCACACCTCGAGTTAATTCGAAACAGCCAATAAGCCTAACATGCATGTTTTTTGACTGTGTGAGGAAACCAGAGTACCCGGAGGAAACCCATTGAAGCACGACAAGAACATACGCACTTCACACAGAAATGCCCGAGCTAAGACTTGGACACGAACCCATGACCTTCTTGCTGTCAGGTAGACGTGCTAAACTCTACACCACCGTGCCGCCTTGCCCAGATTATTACCCAGAAGATAAAAAAAAAACTGGTTCTTGTCGAGACTTCTTCCTTGTGTTCCCTGAGGACATTTTTTCTTGCTACTTGTCACCACTGGGTTGTTCATTAGGGATCCAAATCTACATCTGAATTACTATAAATCTGATTCATGTCAGTGTCTGTCCTTCAAAGTGCTGTGTGGATCAAAGTGATATCCCAGGACTGCCAGAGAGCCACTGTGGAGCCCTTGAACAAGCCCTTAAATCCTGAACTTCTTGAATCAGAGTCCTGGATATAAGTCCCTTTAGATAAATGACTAAATTTTAATGTTGGTATTTGAGAATCTTTTGTTGTCACAGTGTTAAGTGGTTCCCAAGTGACTGCTGATAAGGGGTTTAAAGCTTCACGTTGATTTTTTTGGCCTGCAAAAAAACAAAACAGAATAAAAACACAGCTGGAGTGTACTTTGAACTGACACTCCTCACTGACAGTCTCACAGTATTAGTGTGTATATTAAAAGTCTAAAAAAATACTAAAACGGCCTTTATTTTATTCTCTATGAACATAATGAAGGCTATATAGAAAGATTATTTATTTATTTATTTATACTACAGCATTACTGTTAATGGGCGGCACGGTGGTATTGCAGTTAACATGTTCGCCTTACAGTATGAAGGTCCTGGCTTCGAGTTCCGGGCTTGGCGAGGGCATTTCTGTGTGGCGTTTGCATGTTCTCCCTGTGCTTGCGTGAGTTTCCTCCTGGTATCCTCTCACAGTCCAAAGACCCACACATTAGGCTAATTGGCTGTTCCAAATTGGTGCGAGTGTACCCTGTGTGTTGCCCTGTGATGGTGTGACGAGCTGTTTAGGGAGAACCCCGCCTTCGCCCAGTGTCAGATGAGATAGGCTCCAACCTTCCCATGACTCTTGTACTGTACAATTAAGCGAATTGATAAATGAATGGATAAGTGAGTGTATTTTTAAGAATATGTAGTCCATGGAACTTCTGCTGACAACCATTCACAGTTACACACACACCTTGGGTCAATTTGGATAATGTGCCTGTATTTGGACTGTGCGAGGAAACTGGAGGACCCAGAGGAAACCCACACAAGCACAGCAAGAACATGCAAACTCCACACAGAAACAACCGGGACTCAAACCCATGACCTTTTTGCTGTGAGGTGGATGTGCTAACCACTACGCTACTGTGCCGCCCCTAAAGATACAGAAGACTTAAAAAGTCTCTCTTTTTGGCCGTTGGCCAGGGTTTTTTTTTTTTTTTTTTAGATCAAGTCGCATATTAGTAAAGTACAGATGGAATTGTGATGGAGAGATATTATTCCAGTATAAAAATGATGTCAGTGTTTTCTTATCTGATAAATTAAGAAGAGCTCTCAGTGCTTATGTGTGCAAAACGAACACTGATGGCCTGCATGTGTGTGAGTGTACCATGATTTACTGGTTACTGGTTTCTAAATGTTAAGCATGGGATTATTAAAGAGAGGATTAGTAACCTCAATAAAATCTCACTCAGGGCTCAAACTCACGTTCAGTGATGAGACAGGGAGATTTTTAGCAGCAGGGAGCATTCTCTAAATTCATGCTGGGATTTCAGGAGTATATTTCTTTTTTCTGCCAGTAATCACTGCTGAACACAATAAAAGGCAAGTCAACTTATGTTGTAAAACAGGAATAAATGTACTACGCTACAAACGTTTAAGATGACCACCACATTATGCGTGCTTCGCATTCACACAGGGAGGACAACATGGTGGTGTGTTGTGATTTAAAGTTTTCTACCGAGAAAGTTTTGTGTGTGAAATGGAAATAGCAAGATTTAACAGATTATTCATTTGCAGAACTACTTAATCCTATTAGGGCCATGGGGAGGAAGTGAAATATTTTGGGAGTGTTGAAAAATGTGGTGTTGCTTTATGTTGGGAGTACATTGGGGAAACATCAGAAAAAATCTGAGTAACATTGGAGAAGATCGGGACACATAGGTAATGAACAGTGTAACATTTGTATAAAACGTAGAAAAAAATGGAGCAATATCATGAGAACATTGAGAAAAAGAGGGACATTGATATCGATAGAACATCGGCACACATCGAAAGAATGCGTTCTATACCCAAACTTTGTGACCTTGCTCTGACCTTAACCTTTGACCAGAACACTCAAAAATCAAATGACCTCTGAGACTCAGGTAGTGTAGTGTTCCCACCAAGTTTGGTAAAAATGAAGTCATAAATCCTCACACACTTTGTACATTGTGTAAGGTGAGGAATAGTTTGGTAATGTGGCTTATTTCTGATATTTTGAATTAAAATGACTTTTCCATTTATTTAGACTAAACATGTAGAGAAAAAAAAAAGGTTCAGTAACTTCCTTAGTTCAGTATTATGGTGTTTGCCAGAAAACCCCCCACTGTGTCTCTGTGTCAAAGAGCCGCGAAGCAGTGATATCCAAAGTAGAGTATTGCATTGCTACCAATCCCTCTTAAAGGATGAAGCACATCTTCAGAAAATGAGAAATCTGTAGTATGAGGGATCCATTCGGTGCAGGCTTTATCTAAAATTACTTACGAGTGAGTCAGAATCCAATCCAAGGGCAGAGCTAAGCGTCTGAGGATTAACGCGTTTGCTCAAGGGTCTCTCTGGCAACCTGTCGCAGATGAGTAACAAGCACAGAATCATAGCGACTGACGCTGTCCTATGAATATTCAGAAGGAGGGCAAATAAAAAATGTCAGCTATTTTCTGTGGGTATTATTTATTTATTTTGCTGACATGGTTCATCTCCACTTGTCCTCTTGGAGTGAAGGGTCACTGCAAATCAATACCATGTTCAGAAACATTTCTGTCCTCATGAATGGGGTCTTAACTGCATGATTCTGTATTTAACCACAGAGCATGAGGGCTCAGTGAACCGTGGATAAAAATGATGTATCCATCTGTCCATGCATGATCAATACTACTTAATGATCAGGGTCACGGGGAAGCTGCAGCCAATCCTATCTAGCTTTTGATGAGAGCTCACATTCACACCCACAGGCAATATCGAGTAGCCAGTTGACCTAATCTTCATGTTTTTTGGGCTTTGGGAGGAAACCTGTGTGAGGACAGGGAGAACACAAATCTTGCCACAACAGCAAAACCACAGAAAAATTTAGGAATTTGAAGGAATATAGAAAATAGTAAGTAATGTAAGAATGTAAAAAATGTAAGTAAATTTGATGTGAAAATTTATTTAAAAAAGGAAATGATGTAAGTACATAAAAGGATGTATGTAAGAAAATAAGTTGTGCAAGTTCAATAATAAAAAGGCAAGCAAGTAAATAAAGTAAGTAAATCTGACATGAACTTAAATGAAAATGTTATAAAAGTTAAGGTACATTTACACAATACTGATAACAATCCAGATTTGAGCCGACTGTATGCTGATGTTATTTTGATGTTTCAGCTAATTTTGTTCTGATATGTACTGATATTTTTTGTTTTCATTTTGGTATACTGTATTAATCCCACAAGGGAAATTATTGCCTCTGCATTTATCCCATCTAAAGTTAGCACACACACGTAAACATTGAGCACACACACTCGGAGCAGTGGGCTGCCACACACATTGGGGCGCCTGGAAAGCAGTTGGGGGTTAGGTGCCTTGCTCAAGGGCACTTCGGCCATGAAGGTGGAGGAAGGGAAGGTGCAACTCACTCCCCCCACTGCCACACATTTTTCCTGCTGGTTCGGGTTTCAAACCAGACCTTTCGGTCCCAGAGCAGCTTCTCTAAACATTAGGCTACAGCTGCCCCATTAGGCTACAGCTGCCCCCGTATTTACTGATATGTACTGATGTTATTTCCATTCAAATACTCCGAACACAAAAAAAACCACACAATTTTTCTAACACTTCAAACATTTCAGTCGTCCCCGAAGTTTTCCCCAAAATTCTACAATGTCCTCTGATGTTGTTTTGTGATGTGTACAGATTTTCTCAGATTTCCAACAGACTGTGTAACGTCGGACTATGATCGGGGTAAATCAGGATTATGATCAATATTGTGTAAGGACATTACATAAAAATATGTAAAGTAATTAAACATGTTTATGTAAAGTAAGTAAATAAAAAGTACAGAGGGAGGTAGAGAAGGAAGAAAGTATACCAATAAATGCAGCTCGGCTTGGGTGTTTCTGTGTGGAGTTTGCATGTTCTCTCCCTGCTTGCATGAGTTTCCTTCCTTCCAAAAACATGCACATTAGGCTAATTGGCTGTTCAAAATTGCCCCTAGGTGTAGATGTGAGTGTGAATGTGTGTAAGCCTACAATGGTCTGGCGATCTGTTCAAGTCATTCCACATTTTCGCCCAGAGTCGGCTGAGATAGGCTGCAGCCTCCTGTGGCCCAACAACATTAAGCGGCTTGGTAAATATGTGGGTGTGAATGCGTGGTGTGTTTAAATGGATTCCTCAGCCCAGTAGGTCATCAAAAATCCATTTCATGATAAAATCGGTGCTTACTATTCCTGAGGGAGATCAAAATGCATCACGGAGCCTCGGTTTACCATGAACCTGCTCTGAGTCCATGCTTGCTTATTTTACACCATTATCCAAATTAAGGTGCAAGCTCTTTGTGTGTGTGCGCGTGTGCGCGTGTGCGCGTGTGCGTGTGTGCGCGTGCGCGTGTGTGTGCGTGTGCGCGTGTGTGTGCGTGTGTGTGTGTGTGATTTTAATAAGCCAGAATGCATTTTTTTGTTTATTTACTTTCTTGCCTGTATTAATTTGGTCATATTTCAGCTTGTGGAAATTTTGTGCAGAGATATATAATAGTCATTTGTCCAAAGCTCAGGATTGTTACACTGTTTTTACTTTTTTATGTGTTTACTTCAGTGTTAAATCCTGCAGGAAGCAACAATATTAAATCAGAATATATCTTTTCCTTTATGGTTGAATCTTTTCCTTATGGTTAACTCAGTACACCCTGAACACCTCGCCTGACCATCGCAGGGCCAACACACACACACACACACACACACACACACACACACACACACACACTCATACCTAGGGGAAAGTTTGAATAGTCAGTTGGCCTAATCTGCATGTTTTTTGACTGTAAGAGGAAACTGAAGTACCCCGTGGAAACCCAGACAAGCATCGAGAGAACATGCAAACACAGAAATGCTCGAGCTGAAGCTGGGACCTTTTTGCTGTGAGGCGGATGAGCTAACCGCTACTCCACACCATATTATTTATTCCTTTTTCCGCTTTCACTCCAATTACATTTAAAATTATTTTACAAAATTGAAAATGCAAATCCAGCTTTATAAAATGATGGTGACCATTAGGAAACATTACACAGTTTGTGCCTTAAAAAGTTCAGGACCTGATGATTCACTCTGAAGGACTCTGTATCGTTTACCTTTAAATAGAAGTGCAGAACAGTCCCAGTCGACTCAGAACATTATGAGTTAATGCTTCACGCAGTGTGACCCCTCACTGCTGGTGTCGAGGAATGTAAATAAAGCTATCAGAGGGCATTTGCTCAGAAACCATCCATTCTGCACAAAACAAACTTAGTGTTGAATTTCTTGGCAGCTTCGTGTTGGTGCTATCAGTTACAGTATCCTGGGAGAACCCAGTGGAACGTAACGGCACTCGCTACAGGAAATAGAAAGTAGCATTTATAAGGATCTTTAGCCTTCCAGGGCAGGATCGCCAGACCGAGTATGGGGATAAAGAGTCTGAACGGGATATATATTATAAAAATATTGGTACATGGGTTCCAATAACATTTTGAACACATACCCGAACACACGCTTGCCTTTAGGAGGATTCTAAAGCATGGAATGGAGTTTGTGTGTCTGTTTCCATAAGCATTATTCATATAAGATTTATTACAGTCTCATGGACAAATAAGTACACTCCAAGGAAATTGGTGGTGTTTTCAAAGTATTTGAAAAAGCAAACATTTAACTCTCTTTAAAACAGGGCCCATTGATAAAGGTGATGTACTCTAACAAAACTACATGAACATTTACCCACAGATGTAGATAGAATATAAATTGAATAAACTGAAATAGAAAATATGGGCAGTGGTAGCTCAGTGGTTAAGGTTCTGTTTTACTGACCTGAAGGTCAGGGGTTCAAGCCCCAGTCCCACCAAGGTCCTGAGCTCAGGTGTGGAGTTTACATGTTCTCCCTGTGCTTGCATGGGTTTCCTCCAGGTTTTCCGGTTTCCTTCCACAGTCCAAAGACATATGTATTAAGTCAGCTGGCTGTTCCAAATTGTTAATGTTTGTGTCTGTTGACCCTGTGATGGTCTGGCGAGCTGTTTAGGGTTTACCTTGCCTACTCCCAGTGTTGGCTGAGATAGACTCCAGCCTCCCTGTGACCCTAATAGGATTAAACAGTTCAGCAAATGAGTTAGTGAGTGAGAACAGGAAATTGAAATAAACAGAATAGAAGCCCGAAGCTAGCATTGTCCATTTTAATAGAAAACACTTTTTATGGTGTTACAGCTCAGCTCAACAACAGG
The DNA here is from genome assembly GCA_030014195.1 of Neosilurus mollespiculum. NCBI lineage: Eukaryota > Metazoa > Chordata > Actinopteri > Siluriformes > Plotosidae > Neosilurus > Neosilurus mollespiculum. The sequence goes on along the minus strand of JAQMYF010000012.1, from coordinate 19,349,693 downwards.
TGGCACAATTCAGCTTTTACAGACCAAGAATATTTATTTATAACAAAGACCAATAAATTAACATAAACAACTCAACACAACTAAAGTAAATGAAGAGAAAAAATCAGCTGCCACCGAGATTAGCTGAGAAGATGAACCCATCCCCAGCGAAGATTTCACCATCTGAAACAAGGAAAAAACAAAGCTAAAGAGACAAACAGGGACATCCAATGTCCTGGTGAAGGAGTTGTCACAGTGGCCATTTTCTATAATTTGTCCACCAGTCTCTGACATCCACTTGCTGAAACTTTTGCCCACTCTTCCTTTGGTTACAGGATTTTTTTTAAGGTTTTCTTGCGTGTACTTCCCTTTTCAAATCCACCCTACAATATTTCAGTGGGGTTCAGATATGTGCTTTGACTAGAACATTCCATAAATTTATTACTTTCCTTTTAAACTATTCCTTGGTGCATTTGCGATCATGCTAGGATCAATGTCCTGTTTTAAGTCTACCTCTGATGATGGCCTCAATTTCTGTTCAAGCTCTCTTTGATATCATTCAGAATTTATAGTTGAATGAGTTATTGCACACTGTCCAGGCTCTGGGGCAGCCAAACCACCCCATACCATAACATTCACAACATCGTTCTTTACAACTGTTATGATGTTCTCGTCCTGTTCACATGTGTACTGTGATTGTATCCAGACATATCTATCTATGAGAGATCTGTCCAGCACACAGGTTGGAACAGGGACATAGTGGTTAGCATGTCTGCCTCACAGCAAAAAAGTCTTGTGTTCAGTGTGCACACATGGGTTTCTTCTGGGTACTCTGGCTTCCTCCCACAGTCAAAAGACATGCTCATTAGCCCCCCCCCCTCCAACCACACACACACACACACACACACACACACACACAAATCTTTGTATGTTCTGCAATTCACCTTCTCAAAATTGTCTTTTAGGCTGCCGGAAATCACTCCGCTACTGCAAAATGAATCTATCTGCACTGACCTCATCTTGTATTTTGCACCTTTATGTATGAAATCACATATTCATTAAAGCACAAAACAGGTGTGTTTTTTTGCTTATATGGGATATGGTTAGTGGGCAAGTCACATCCTGGTGTTTCCTGTTCATCTGGGATTCAGAGTTCAGGATCCTGAAGGTCGAGCGGATGACCTGCCAGTAGGATGCTGTCAAATAAAACCCAAACCATCTGCTCTCTCTCTCTCTCTCTTGCTCTCTCTCACTCTCTCTCTGTGTTTTTGTGGTGTGAACAGCAGGTACCGTATTGCAAAAGCCATAACTGTTGATTTTGTTTTCCCCACAGTTTCTTTCATCCCAGTTGCTCTTCAGCCAGTTGTCAGAATTAACCCATTCCACCCCAGTTATTCTGTTCCTCATTTAATTTTTATTTTTTTTAGTTCTTTTTTTTACTGAACTTGAAGCACTGTGTCTGTGAAACTCATGAATATGAAAGAGATTTTAAAACATTTTTGCCTCCATCTGTTATTGATACTCCCACCTGTGCACTCGCACCCCTGCCTCCTGCCGCTTGCTAGAAAAAATAGAAAATATGAACATCAAATGTCTGAATAGATTAAAAGGTAACTGGTAGACCTATAGACCTAAGGTCTATTGGTAGCCCAACCCCAACTGTCCTGTCACCAACATGGCGTGGTCGGAAGCACACTGTGTGTTCGTTGCCAAAGCATTCTTCACAAACACACTTCACAAACTGTTCTGTGATCACCACAAAGAGGGCCTTTCACAGATGTTTCAGTATTTCACGGAACTGAAACTTTCCAGATCAGAAAACTCTCTTGCACTGGGCTGAGAATTTCAGAGCAACAGACTCAGCTTTGAAAAGAAAATCACCTGGTCGACCTAGGATCACTCGTAAGCCTGGGAAAGTTGAAACATTGAGGCGATCTGTTGGGTCTCTGGGACGTTCTGTCTGGAAGCATGCTTTAGCTGTACGGGTTTCCCAGGAATCTGCGAGGAGAAGGGCACTTCTCTGTGGCGTTTGCATGTTCTCTTCTTGCCTGTGTGTGTTTCCATGCTAATCCCCGTTATGGTTTGAATGTATCAACCAGCCATGTGAGATCCTCACTGAAGCCTTTGACCATTTGCACTTGCAGAAGTTGTCTGCAAGATGATTTCTCCAGTTGCTCAAACCCTTCCAGAAGCAGGAATGAGTTACATACCACCAAGCTCTTTTGGCCATGTGCGAAGAACACCAGGAAGACTTCTTCGACAGAGTAATCATGCAGAAGGAAACATGGGTCCATATTTATGATCCAGAGACCAAAGCACATTTAAAGCAATGAAAGCATTATGACTCACTACCTCCGAAGAAGGAACGTGTCCAACCCTTAGTGGGCAAGGTCATGCTCCCAGTCTTTTGGGACCAGCATGGGGCAGTAATGATGGATTTCTTGGGAAAGGATACCGCAGTTATCGGGACATACTACGCTTCACTGCTGCAGAAACTGTGGAAGGCCCTGGAAGCCGAGGGACATACCAACCAATGGTGTCTGCCTCCTGCAATACAACACCCCAGTTCACAACTGTCGACAATACATGTTGCCCAGAGGGAAGCATGGTCTTGTGGCTATGAAATCCTTCCTCACCCCTCTTAGTCTCCTGACCTCACATCATCTGACTTCCACCTCTTTCCAACAATGACGTTACTTTCAAAGTGCAAGCAATTTCCAAGAAGTTGTGGCCTCTGATGCCATCTGCAGACTTCGACTGGCCCAGTCTTCACAGTTGCATAAAGTGAAAGGAGAAGTGTGTGACCCTTGGTGGTACCTATGTAGAGAAAAACTAATAACTGCCAAGATTCATTATTCTCAGTCCATGGGAAATGAGTCTGGGAAAATCTTCAATGAACAGCCCTCGTGTTATCTCTAATCCAGCACTGCAAGTTGAGTTCTTACCAGAAATGACATCATTTCACTTACTGGAAATGACAGTCATTCCATTTCACTGCATCAACCACTAAGTTTTTTTTTTTACTCATCTCTTTTTCAATTAAATTTTATTTATAATATAATATTATTTTCCTTATTTCTGTGTGTCCCCTGCTTCTTCAGCCACTATTTTTTTTTTTTTGTTGTTGATTTTTTTCCCCATTTTCTCCCTAATTTAGTCATTTCCAATTCCCACCCATCAACTTTTTGCCTTCCCTATCACACGACCACCACCAACCAGGGAGGGGCGCAAGCAAGCACACGCC
>JAQMYF010000012.1:19302270-19313892 GCA_030014195.1 Neosilurus mollespiculum | reverse complement strand
GTTGATAGTGGGGCTTGAACCCCCGACCTTGGGATCAGTAATCCAGCACCTTACCACCAGGCCACCACTGCCCCAGCATAAATATGTGGATTTATTTATTTATTTATTTGTACTTTTTTTTTTTAAGTCGGTACTTACCATTAAAGTTCTTGGTGCATGATTTCTTAGCCATTTGAATTCCTTCACCATATATGTAATCTCATTACACAGGGTACAATATAACAGTAGTATAACCCGTACATTGTGCACTATATACAGTAGACCCCTTCAGTGTTGGCAAATCAAAAAACAATCTGAGTACCTGTGTGGGGTCAGTGGTGTTATGGTTAGTGTGCTGGGCTCATGATTAAGAGGTCGTAGGTTTGAATTCCTGTTAGACTCCCATCTGCTGACCAGCAATATAAATGGGTACCAGGAAAAATACTGAGTTGGTAACTTGCAATGGACTAGCATCCCACTGTAGTCGTTGGAGCAGTGGAGGCTCAGTGGTAAAAGCTCTGGCTTACTAATCAGAATGTCAGGAGTTCAGGCTCCAGTACCACCAACAGCTGCTACTGTTGGGACTTGAGCATTAACCTTCAATTGCTTCATTATATAACAATGATAAATGTAAGTCACTCTGGATAAGGCCAAATGGCACAAATGTAAATCTTTATGCTACAGAAACCAGGATAAGCTCCGGCCGTGATGAGCCACTAGGCTTGGGTGTAAAAAGACTAACCAGAGTATCTGATGCTTACAGTTTAATGTAAGATATACTGTTAAAAAATTAAAGGCACACTTCATCAATGTAGTATAACACCAAGTTCAGGGAAATCAATCTGTCAATTTAGGAAGAACAAGTGATTGGGAATCAAACCCACCTATGTTGGTGCAAATGGTGCATTGGAGATGGAAAAGCAAGACAATGGCTATGCATGTGGTGGCCACAGCTCTTTACTTATCCCTCCTGGCTGATTCCTCTCTAGGGTTCTGCTAGTACTCTTGTCACTACTGGTAGCAGGAGGTCAATCAGGCTGCACAGGTAGTCCATCTCCTCCAGGATGGCACAAATCCCAGCACAGAGCAGATACCAGGAGACTGACCGTTAGACAAGGGGAGCTGGACAGGGCCACAGAAGGGCAACCCAGTATGCTTTGCTGTTGTTTGTGAAAACGGCTTTAATGAGCTTCTTCATTAATGTCGACCTTAAGCCAGCTTGTTAAAGCAATCTGAAAAAGGCATGTTAGCGCACTAGTCAGCTAAGCCTGTTGAAATATTGTCTGAGAGCTATGGTAAGGAAGATTCGTTTGAACTTTTCCAGTTGCAATTCCGTGACATCAGTAAAACATGGCAGAGCTTATAGTGAAGAGTAAGAACAAGAAGTAACAGAATGAATGAAGAAATATTTTTTAAACAGTCTTTTGAGCCTCTGGTTATATTTTTCATCTCTAAATACTGATGACACATTGATATGAATTTGCTTACTGCCAGGGTTTTGATCAGACGACTCTTTCAAATAGATTTTAGCACTTTAACAGTGAATTAGGACATCTACTTAAAAATAAATAAGTACTAACCACAAAACACACACTCACGCACTCACTCATTTGCCAAACCACGTACTCCAGGGCAGTGGTGGCTTAGTGGTTAAGGCGATGGGTTACTAATCTGAAGGTCAGCGGTTTAATCCCCACTATCATCACTGTTGGGCCCTTGAGCAAGGCTCTTAACCCTCAGTTGTATAAAAATGATAATTGTAAGTCGCTCTGGATAAGAGTGTCTGCCAAATGCTGTAAATGTACTCCTACTTGGTTGGCGGGGAGGCTGGAGCGTATTTCAGCCAACAATCAGGGATGAGAATTTTCCACCAATCGATGGACTTCTACTTTTTAATAGTCAAAATGGCCATTCTTGAGATTGATTCAAAATCGCTGTAAAATCATGGGTTTTTTTTTGGAGGGGTGATACAGGTCGAGCTGGTTGCTGTATGCACCCTGTACCCTGGACTTCAGCCTAATGCACTACAGCTGCACTACCGCCTGCTGTGATAAATCTGTGATGAATCTTGATGTCTTTCCTAGAAAATTCCAATTTTTTTCGGGGGTCTCCCCCACAAGTGGGCTTTGGTGGCACCCTTGACCCCTGCCCATTTTCCTACTTTTTCTTCTAAGTCTGTTTTTATTCCTGAACACAGGGCAAAGCTGGAATGCACACACACACACAACCATTCACACTCTCACCCACACCTAGGGGCATTTTGGAACATCCTGTTAGCCTAATATGCATGTCTTTGGACTGTTGGAGGAAATCAGAGTACCCGAATTAAAGCCATGCTAGTATGGGGAGAACATGCAAACCCCCCACAGGACCTTCTTGCTGTAAGGCGGACATGTAAACCACTACGCCACCGTGCCAACCCAGATTCAAACAGCTGAGTTCTAATGAAGACTTCAGTGTGGAAAGTAGGAGATTCTGACCTAAAAAAAAAAAGGTTCTAGTTGCTATGAATTCAGCTTTAGCCACTTGGCTAAGATTAAGTAGGGCTGTAAAGCCATATGTCCTCAGAGTGATTACCCATCGGGTCTACCTTTAACCTCAACCATCTTCTATTGGCTTTAAATGTGGTCCTTTTCTGATTCCGAAACCCAACAGCAAAACAGGCCATTTAAGAAAAAATCTGGCTAGCTCCTAAATATCACTATCGTCTCCTACTTCGAGGATGCATGGCAGATGTCCGAATGATGTGCGTCACATAGGACTCAATATGGTACAAATTAGCCAAGCCATCTCACAGATTTACAGATGGACAATGCTTTGAGTTCAACTGTATAGAGAAGAAGTTATAAAAGACAAAACTGTATCTGGCTGGAGACAGGCTGTGTGTTAGCACTGTCAGTGCATGATAAAGTGGTTTGGGTGTCCAACAAACTTATGAAACCACTTTACACATTTCCATCCAGAGTTGGAGGAAATACAATCCTCTGCTGTTCCTTTTAAATAAATAAATAAACAAAAGATGTGGCAACGCTTCCACGCTATTAAGAACGGGCAAAGCAAATTACCAGGTCAATTTCAAACTTCTTTGCTGTAGGAAACTCGGGCTTTTGCCCAGTGTTGCACATCCTGGAAACAATTTTGCACATGTGGGATCATGCTGACTGCGGAGCCAATGGACAGCGTTTTACAAAATGTCTGCATAGCTTAAAAATGATCCATCGTTTTATGAATGCAGATGCATTAAGGATGATTTTATGAATGCATCATAGAATTCTGAACTGAAATCATAACACATATTTGAAAATTCCCAAAGTTTGAAAAAGAGATGAAAAGGAGCTGTAAAAGAGAATACCAGTGGCCTAAACCAGAACCATGTGGACCTCCAGTTCATAGGCCTCAAATTTTTTTTCAAGGGTGCTGACAAACTGGTACCAGTCTAGAAGGTACCATAGGAATAAATATACAGTATAGTTGATGCATGTATTATCCATGTATTTGTATTATTCATGCAAATATGTAATCAATGAGTGCTGACTCACCAAAAAAATTGGAAAGTATATATTTTTATTTCTCATATTCACCTATCTATTTTTGGTGAACTTCTACCCCAAGGGTCTCCAACCCTGCTCCTGAAGAGCCACCTTCCTGCAGGTTTTATTTTCAACCAAAACCTAACACCCCATTTAGGTGAAGAGCTTCTTAAGTCAATAATCAGACAGTTAGGTGGGCCTGATTTGGGATGATGCCAAAGTCTTCAGGAGGTTATCTCTTCAGGAACAGGGTTGGAGAACCCCTGCTTTACCCAGTCTACCCACATGTGGTCTTCTGCTCAAGGTTCAACATGTTGTGCATTCTGAGATGCTTTTCTGCTCGCCATGATTATATAGAGTGAACGATTGAATGGTATGATTGAAGAATGAGCAAGTGTACACGTGTTCTTATTAAAGAGTGTTTTCTGTTAAGTTGACTTTTCATAAGTCACTTCCAAAGCCTGAGTTCTAGAAAACAGCATGTCATTCTGCATTATGTGTGTTAGCTCACTGACCGTTATGTTGTGCCCCAGTTTTTTACCTCTTTGTATTAATGTGCACTGAAGGGCTGAATAACCTTAAATGACTTAAGTCCTGGATTTTTATTTTATTTATTTATTTGGCCATGTGTGCTTTACTAGCTGTTATCATGACATGAAACTTAAGACCAAATTGGCTCACATTGCACTGCGGGCATGTCCAGATGTCAAGCTTTGAAACAGAAATGAAAAACAGACATGTGGAGTTTAGAGAACAGGATTATGATGTAAGAGGAGAAGGACAGAGGGAGAGGTAGATAGAGAGAGAGGGAGAGAGGGAGAGTGTGGGTGAACATGTGGGTGGCTGATGATGAGTACGAGAGACGCTCGATGAGCCATCCACATGCCAGGCTTTTGTTTTCTCCCAGGCTCACACACCCTTCCATACCTAGCATGCAAGCACAAAGAAACAAAAATACATGCAACATACACTCACGCTTCATGCCCTATTGTTCTGCAGCCATGATTTTAACTTTTTATACCATGCAGGATGGATGTGGGCACTAAGAAAGATTCCCATGCTGATGGAGGGTGTTGTGTAATATGCCTCTCTTTCATGTGTCATGTTGGACTGAATGCTGGCGAGTGCACCATGTTATTTTTTTTTTTTTAAAGCAAGGCTCTAGCAATGTGTTAGACAGAAAAAGAGAAAGGAAAATAAATAGTGGAAATCTTTTTTAAAAACTTAAAAAAAAAAGGGGTAATAAAACAAGCTATCAAGCAAAAAAGTACTAAGAAATCTTTAGCCTGTCCATATTAACCAAAAACAAATCTAAATGAACAAGAGAGTCACTCATAGAGAGCATGGTGTCTCCACCAGGCAGCATTGATGATGTAGCGAACTGGCCCTATAAGGGTTCTGGTTTTAATTACACATGTACTCAATCTACAATAGGTCATTCATATGGGTTAATATTCCTGTTCCATAGTGATGCCAAGTCTATGAGTTATACACTCGTTTCAAAGTTATAAGCACTTAAAGTCCTGTGACCTTGATATTGACCTTTTAAGGTTGCTCAAGGTCAAAGGGAACAGTTTCATTTAAAAGTCCACATATGGTGTTCCGAAGAAATAAGCACTTTAAAAATTCTGTGACCTTGATTTTGGTCTTTCAAGGTCACTAAATGCTAGAGGGGATTATGCTGTTTAAAAACATCTATAGGGTTGCCTCTTAGAGTCTATGTCACTTTGTTTCTCTCAAAATTTTTTACCCTCGGAAATGTCTCTCTCCCAAAGACAGATGCCTTGTGACCTTGCTTTGACCTTGTCCTTTGACCTTGACATTCCAAAGTCAAAATATTTTTGTGACTTTGGTATGCTAGTGTCCCCAACAAGTTTGGAAATCTTTGCCTGGGTGTGGTCATGAGACAAACTGACAACCAAACGCCGGTGTTTACAAAACCTTCAGCGAAACTATTTTGTGACGGAGGTAGTAATTATTAGGCATTAAGGAAAGTACAAACACACAGATACACTGCTGTTATCGTAAGACTGTCATATGCTCATTTAAAGGCACTTATACACAATCTGCTCATACTAAACATCCTTTCCACACACTTGTTTGAATTATTAGCACATTTGTAAAAGAGGAATGGTTAATCATTGTAGTCAGTAGAAGATGGGTTACTGTCTGATTCTAGACTCCCAACATTACTTCTTCTTGCCACTGATCTTGATGTATCCTAGTTCAATTTCACATCTGTGAAATATCGTATTAGATTTCATTTTAAATATTATATTAGATATAAATCATATCAGATTTCTGATTTGGGGGAACCACAGCAGCTCCCAGCTTCAAATCCAAGATGGCGTCCCGACACCTTAACAGAGTGCAAGTCGTAGTAATATACTGTTTTTTAGCGCTTCTGTATTATCTGTACTAATTTCATGAAGTCATACATACAATACTGTCTAATTTTTATCTCTGGACACAGCGCTATGAGGTTTGTATCCACAAAATATAATGTGATATGTTTTTAAGCTGGGTAGAAATTGCTGGGTTCAGTATTTTTGACTTCTTATATTGGAGCATAGTCGACTTATGTGCCTTATGTCATTTCTAGCTCTGACTTTTGACCTGTACGGCAAACTAAAAGCAGCATTAGTTTAACATGTTTGGTTCAACTTGTCAGACAACTTCTTGTTTCTACTTTTGTATGAAAAGGAAATCGTTTGTATTGTTCCTGGGGGATAAAACCAAACAACCCAAGCTCTTTTATTAGCTCACCTTTGTCACATGAGTGCTTTCACTGAGAACATCATGGAAAATTTATGTCTCGACACGGATGTGTGAGATAGGATTTCCTTAGTTAGTCTCGATCAGCATATATTTTAAAATGAGTACAGTTTCACTAATTTCTATTTTAGGGTGGGGGCTGATGCCCTCCCCCAATTAGAGGATGGTACTATTTTTATTTTTTTTTATTTTTTGTAATAAAGAAATTTCATGACATAGAGAAGTACCAAACAGCTGACTCTATGTCAAAAAAGGTTCAGTATGATTTTAACCAGGAAAATGTTGTTTATCTACTGATTTGGCATCATCAGCATTTTATTTCAAACTAGGTAAATAGATAGATAGATAGATAGATAGGACTCATTATTTGAGCTTGGGTACATTCTGGGGGCCATAAAACCATTAAAAACAATAAACGTTCTTCTCAATTTACAAAGTTAGGGCTCTAATGAAAACAATAAAGTTCATTAAAAGATAATATTATCCACAGAATAAATTCTAAAGCCACTTTAAATTAATGTCACGTAACATTGACGGACATATCACGTCACCTGTGGCTAAAATCAAGGAAGTCGGAAAAGTGTCTACTGAGCATGTCCAGAAGTAATAAATATTCATGAGCCCCAGTCTTGGCTTCAGGGTTTTTTTCCACTGACGTGTGAACCAATTGGTTTAACAGACATTTCACCTGTGTTTTATTCATTTTGATAGAACTACCTGTATGGATTTTTAGGACTATTCTTTTATTGAGTGCAACCAATGCTACCTTCTTTCCAGTTTACTAAAACTAAATGCAGATATTTGCCGGTATCATATAGACCAAGATATCAAATATATGGATCTTGACAGACGTTACGTTCAGAGGCCCATCTCATTAAAGAGGCGATTTTTTTCGTGTCAAAATATGACAAAATTAGCAAAACCACACATTAAACATCCTTTTCACACTCCAAAATATTTTTTTAGTAATTAAACAGTATTACGAATTTGTAATATTTATTTGTGAAGCCTGTAACTGAACTTGACAAAATATGTCTGACTTTCATGCCAGAAAATATGCAATTTTAGTATGAATAAGATAAAAAAAGAATGCAGCGGCATGGATGGATGGATGGATGGATGGATGGATAGATAAATAGATACTTTACTAATGAAGTTAATATTAGACTGGCTTGCATAAACATATATTCCCCTTGAAATTTTTGGCATAACAATTCAACCATGGGGCGGTATGGAAGTGTAGTGGTTGGCATGTCCACCTCACATAAAGAAGGTCCTGGGTTCAAGCCCCGGGCTCAGCACGGGTGTTTCTGTGTGGAGTTTGCATGTATTCCCTGTACTTGTGTGGGTTTCCTCTGGGTATTCTTTTCTCACATGCTCCAAAGGTGTGCACAGTAACCTAATTGAATATTCTTGATTGCCCGTAGGTGTGAGTGTCAGTGTGAATGTGATTGGTTGTGTGTGTGTGTGTGCCTGCCATGTAGGGGCAGGGATTCAATCCCCAGTCTGTATATGCCCTGTAATGTCCTGGTGAGCTATCTTTCTTTACTTGGAGTCAGATGGGATGGGCTCCAGACTCCCCGTGACCCTTATAAAGGATTAAGTGCTTTGGAAAATAAGATAATGAGTACATTAAACTGAAATGGATTTCATTTGGAATTGTATGTCATGAATATACACAAATATTCACCTATAATATTGACATGAAAAAAGCTTTTATAATCTAATCTAAACTTAAAAAAACTTTCATTACTCTTAAATGATAAAGATTATCCAGATAATCCACTGTTCAGTGCTTGGGTGTGTCTGTTCCGCTGGTGAACTGTGCCGTGTACTACAGAATAGTAAAGAAGTGCACCATGAAATGCTTCATATTTGTTCTGCTCACTCCCTGCAGTGACAGATACAGCCTGAGGTAACAGCATGAAGCTTCACATCTAACCACTGCAATGAGTGTAATCAGATCAGGACCCGAAAGTCTGGTTATTAACACTACAGTTTAATCCTGCAACAAAAAGATGTCAAGGTGTGTTCAGGACGTGCCAAACCAAAGTGTGTTTTATTACTTTTCATTCATAGCCATACTCTGCATCAAATTCAGACAAAACTAATTTTTGTGAAGATATCCATGAATAATGTGGACCATCTTTTAAATGGACTTTTTTTTGTTTGTTTTTTTATAAAAAAGAATGCATAGCTTCATTTGTATTTTTTGGGACGTAGTTCCACCAAAACTCTCAAAAGTGTTTAAAGAAGCACTTAGGCTCCACTCTGCACCTGTCTGGGCTGGAAACTCATCTCTGTCCATCGTGATGTAAAAAAGCAAACCAAACCCCCCCCCCCCCCCCCCCCCCCTCCCCCAAGAAAAACAAAGAGCTTGGTCAGTTAGCTCCCGTGATTGTGGCTGGCAGCGGCATCAACCTGGATTCTAACCTGCAATCTCCAGGTTAATAGCCGTGTACTTTGTCAGTGCACCACTTGGAAGCCAAAGCAGTTTAAAGACAAAGTCGTTTCATCACTTCTTCAGGTACCTGTCAGTGTTTTGTTAGCTGCGCCCTAGTTGGCATTGCACCTGTACCGTGTGTGTGTGTGTATGTGTGTGTGTATGTGTGTGTGTGCGCGTGTGTGAAAGTAACATAACTCCACAGACACACACTGTTTTTCGCCTGAGCACACACCCAGCTTATACTGGCAACATGGAAAACAACTTGAAGGGAATTGCATTACTAACGGGATTTGCACTTCAATTTTTAATTTTTCCTTTATTATTAAAAAGATTCTCATTTTACACACACACACACACACACACACACACACACACACACACACACACACACACACAAAACAATGACGCTGAATCATTTAACTGATGAACAGCATTTGGAAATATTCCTTTAACTAACCGCTCCAAGTAGAATCGTTTACATTTGAATTGTAATTGTTTATTAGTGGAGAAGTTCATCCAGAGTTCCTCCTTCTCTGTTTGAGGTCTGGGATGAGTTATAGGACCAAACTATACATCAAATACACTGCTGTAATCATTAGTTTGCTATGTCTGTCCAATTGATCATTTAACCAGCTATCATATGAAGTCAGTAATCCTTCTGCCCGAGTCATCAATCATTTATCACGGCAGTGATGGACTTAAATATTTTAACAGTTCAATACTGTGAAGAGAGACAGAGAGAGAGAGAGAGAGAGAGAGAGAGAGAGAGAAGAGAAGAGATGTGAGATCGAGGCGGTTTAACGTCTTGCTCAGGTCAGTCTTCTTTTTATTTTAAAACATATTCAGCTTATTATACATATAATTACTTGTACTTATGTTTGACATAAGAATCAGTGCATGTAAGTCGTGGAACATACAGCATACCCTGCCTGAGCTTGTTAGAATGTACAAACTGGATGAATGTATAAACTGGAGGAGTAAGAGTGATGCTGCATTTTGTCCTCACATAGACATGTCATCTTTTTCGACATGCAGACCTTAACTTTAAAAGTATAAAAAGCATAAAAAAGTATTCATAAAATGTTTATGATTATTACATTATTTGTCACCTAATATAAACATTTCATTTATAATGTGCCCGGCTATTTTTAAAATATTTTATTCATTCATTCATTTATTTTCTAAGCCGCTTATTCCTAATTAGGGTGGTGAGGAGGCTGGTGCCCATCTCAGCCGACTCTGGGCGAGGGCGAGGTACACCCTGGACACCTCACCTGGCCATCACAGGGCCAACACACAACCATTCACACTTACACTCACACCTAGGGGTAATTTGGAACAGCCAGTTAGCCTACTCTGCATGTTTTTGGACTGTGGGAGGAAACCGGAATACCCGGAGGAAACCCACACAAGCATGGGGAAAACATGTAAATTCCACAAAGAAATGCCTGAGCTGGGAATCGAACCCAGGCCTTCTTGCTGTAAGGCGAAATCACTGCGCAACCAAGCTTCCCACCATTTTATTTATTTATTTATTTTATTTATTCATATATTAATGTATACTTTTTTATATATCAAATCCAAATCACAGGCCAATTTCAAATCCAGTAAATGTGCAGAGGTCATCCAATCAGGCAAACAGCACAGTGCAGATCATCCAAAATGCAAAGTCCATGAATCAAGTAGAGATGTTTCAGAGACTAGGCATCAAATCAGAGACAAGAAGGCAAAACACAAATGAAATCTTGATAATGACTGACTGTGAAACACTGAACGATACTTAAAGAGGTGCATACACAAACACAATCATTTTATAGTGCACGTGATCAGGTGTGAGTGCAGACAGGTGTGCAAGTGATCATGTTTCATTGAATTCAGTTTTATTTGTATAGCTTTTTTTACAGTTGACATTTTCGCAAAGCAGCTTTACATAGTAAAGTTTGAACATTTCTTCTACAAACCCTACACATCCACATTGAGGGTAGCCGATGGTGGCAAGGAAAAACTGCCTCAAATGACACGAGGAAAAAATATGTGTGTGTGTGTGTGTGTGTGTGTGTGTGTGTGTGTGTGTGTGTTTGGCATATAATATGTCAAATAATTATGAATTCATTTAAAAAAAATTACATTTAAATCTCCCTCTAAGTTAATCATATTTCATTGTATTCCCATCCATTCATTATTTATAATGCTTATTCAACAAGGTCGTGGGTGAATCACTAACTAATCCCAGTTAACTTTTGGGCGAGTGGCGGGGTTACACCCTGAATAGGTTTCCAGTCTATTGCAGGGTTTCATTTTATTTTATTAAAGTTGATTTCTGTTCATTTGTTTCTTCATACAGATGATGCCATTTACTTATTTTATTTATTTAAAAAAGAGTAACATGTATAATTAACAATCTGTTCCATGGCACTAACACTGGAGACTCATTTCATAAACATTTCATAAACATCTCTGACCAGAAAACACCTCAACATCATGGATTATGTCATAGTTTGTTTGTTTGTTTGTTTTGCACATTTTTACTAAATGTCTGATGGTCAGTCTTAAGTGTTAACAGAGCGTCAGGCACGTCCTGAATGAGCTGTTACTATAGAAATGCTTATGTTATTATAAAAAGTGCATTATTATACTTCTGTGATTTGTTCAGATCTACTATCAGAGCTGCTGCTATAGAAACAGCTTTTAACCTTCATGATCTCTACTGAGAAGAACCTAAATCTCTAAAAATGTATCTCTGTTTAAAGTTTCTTTATATACCAGTGTGAGTTATTGACTGAGCATGTTCTGTGAAAAACTGTTTGTGTTCCTCATGTCTCAACCTTGAGTGGATTAGATGGTCTCTCTCTCTCTCTCTCTCTCTCTCTCTCTCTCTCTCTCTCTCTCGGG